>JACJUY010002289.1:81606-121998 GCA_014220935.1 Platorchestia sp. MABIK | reverse complement strand
GTGTTTGAGGAGCATGTATGGAGTGACAAGAAGAGATAGGATCAGGAATGAGTTGGTTAGGGGGCAGTCGGGGGTTATCAAAAAGCTGAGCAGGCTAAGGGATGAAAGAGTGATTGGATGGTTTGGGCATGTTGAAAGAATGAATGTTGAGCGGCTGGTGAAAAAGATTCATATGTCAGAAGTGAGTGGTATTAGAGAGCGAGGTAGACCACGGATGTGTTGGATGGATGGGGTGAAGCGTGCTTTGTATGAAAGGGGTCTGACTGTGGATGTGGCGAGAGGGATGACTGCGGATAGAAGTGAGTGGGGGCAGTGGATAAGAAGGTAATTTTATTTTTGACGCGGTACTGGGAGCTTGCCCGCGTGTGATGGGGTTGACCTGTCCTGTGCGGGGGGAGGGGTTGCACACAATGAAGCGGTCAGGGTAAACCAGCTATGGCTGTCGGGCCTGACTGTGGAAGGTGGTTGTGCTGGGCTGCTGCTGATCCTGGCAGTTCTGGTGCGGCCAGTGCTGCCTCTCTCGCATCCTGGTGACTAAGGGTGTTGTTTTTGGCCTGCTGTCGGCTACCCTCCCATAGGGAGGAGAGGCCTGGTATATGTATGTATGTAAAAATTAACGTACACCTACATAAAAGTCTGTAAGTTGCAAAAAACGTGTGTAAAATGTGGTTAGATGCAAACTTGCAAACCCATGCCTAATCGTTTTCGAGAGCGTTCCTACACCACTTTGGTGTTCGATTCCGAAGAAAAATTCAAGAAAATGTACTGCTGATCTCATTGCACTTTTTGAATATTTTATCACATTCTGGACATGAGTTTAACCTAATTGCGGGTGAGTCTCGAAATATAAATTGCAGATTTGTACATGACTGCGCACTCACGTGTATGTATAGTGAATGAAATAATAAAAAAAGAGTTGTCAATATAACCGCAATTTACTATTTTGGCTTTCACTATTCTTACCACGCCAAGAAACTTTTCATAACTTTTGAATAAAAACTAAAGTTCTAATCCAAACGAGTATCACAGTAAAGCCTGGATACGCAGCCAATTGAAAGCTTTGGCCGTGATGAAGTCAGCGGTCAGCCGTGACTGCTGGCAACTGATTGGTAGTCGTGCGTGCGTATGTTTGTCTAGAGTGGCCTTGGGGTCCACCGTAGTTTTGAAGTTCTTTTTATGTAAGTGTTCTGTGCTGACGCCTCGCAATGCATTCCGAGGTGATTCCTCTTGCGTGCTGAGTGTATCATGTGGCCAGTTCTCACTTCAACTGGCGGCCGGATCCACTGCCGCAATTTCTCGAGTCATGAACGCCAGTGTATCAGGGCCTTGAGCGCTGCTATTGGTGCGATGCCATGAGGTTACCCGCACGCGACACGATTCAATAAAAGACTGGTTTGCCGCTACCTCCTTCCATGATGGCCACTCTGCCAACTGGCTGGTGTGAAGGGCTGGTAGGCACTTTGAGAGGCATGCTGGCGGTTTTCACCGCGATGAGTGTATTAGGAGCCACCCTTCATGTCTGACGTGATGCCTCGACAAAGTTCGGATCCAAAATCGACAGAGGGCGGAAATAGGCCGTACCGGATGAAGAGGTGAAGGGCCCGAAACTAATGTGATAGCGTTGAAGGCCGAAGATGGTCTGCTGATTTTGAGCGCAAGAGATCAGACGTTGAATTTGACTAGAGTAGCTTGGAGAAAGAGTCAGTGGGCGAGGAATGAAAAGTCGACAATGAGAGGCGCTAGGCAGGTTGTAAGAAATCATGATTATCAGCTGTACTATTGCAGTGTTCAGAATCCATTATAAAGCTTTGTTCCCATACGCCCCGATAAGTAAAAATGGCACATTTTCGACAAGCAATGATTTTTACGTTACAATATTTCATTAGAAATTGTATGCTGCAGCACAAACTGAAAAAATAGTTATAAACCTCCTTTGCTCATTATCCTATATGTCAGTCAATATATCATGCAGCGTTTCGTAGAATGCATTTGTATTATCATATAATTTCCTAGATGCATAGATATGTATATGTATATGTGTATGTGCATGTATATGAGTATTTGTATAATCATATATATATATATTTGTGTACTAAACTAGCGACTAGAATTTTGACTAGAAATACAGCTTTTTTCAGTTCACTCTCAACTTGCAACACTACCTAACTTGTCATCTCTTATTATTATTGTAAAGCATTGACAAAAAAGAATTAATTTGTTGTGTGATCACCCATATATTTTCACTAAGATGCTTATAAACTAATGGCCGTTATGCTGGCATTTTTTAATTAGAAAAAGACAACTTGCAATTTTCATAATTTTCATGCTTGTATACTGGTATCCGTGTGCATGTGTGTGCCTATGTATGCGTACATCCATTTATATGTACTTACATTCATAAACTTACCCACTACAGTTTTTGCTAAATTTCTGATCAAGTGACTTGCATTTGTCTTATGAACTTGCTCTGTGGGCTAAAGAGTGCTCTTTTAGGCGGTCAGTTCACTTTTTTTCATTTTCCATGCTCACTCAAAATGATATTTTTGAATATCTGCCAAGTTATTCTAATACTATCCCATGATGTCAAGAAATCCAAAGCTTATATGTCATCTAGATGTAAGCTGTCATAAGTGTTTTCAACCCACAAAGCTCATAATCTTTATTGTTTTCATGAATTAACAAGCGCTACTCAACCTAAGTAACCAGCTCTAAGATACATTTTTCTGTCTTTTCTCTCCGTTTTGTGCAAGCATCAAACTGGACCGTCATGGCACCTATGTATGCTTATCAATTACAGACATATGCATCATATTTCGGAGATAATGTAACTATCTATTATAAAACCCTTACAGGACTGTAGTGTCGTTTCTTTCGGCACCACTAGAGGTACGGTAGCTGAAGCTGAAACTTCAGTTTCCTTAGCCGAATACTAAGGAGAAGGAAAAGTATACGCACAGCAACGTTTCTAATCTTGTACTGATTCCATCGGTGACAGACCTTCCTTAAAACTAGCTGTTTCCGGAAGTCAAACAAAGACCTTCAGGTGCTTGTAAAGGCAAAGCGCAACAAGGATTTCCGTCGGCATTTCCGGCGGTTGTGACATGCGAAACCAAGCGCGATAAGATATCCGGCGGCGCCAGCCACGCAAGGCTCACTCCGAGATACAACGACATTCATGTTTTCTTCAATTATGCACAACCTAAAATGTTATTGTTTGGGTTGTATGGTCCAAATTATCTTATTGAATATATTATGGCAACCCTATCTAGGTTTATAATTTCACGTATTACTCCAATTATGTTCTACATGTCTTAGTAGCCGTTGTAGAACAGTCGTTCTCATGTTCCTGACTCAGGTAGACTGTTTTGTTTCACTATTATTAGCATAGAAATATCCTAAATTCGTTGCGTGAGATAAGATATTTTTTTCGAGACCCGTGATTTGAATACTAGTTTATACGTAGGAGTGAAAATATAGTTCTGAATGTGAACCTCGCTGCCTTAGACGCAGCATTACTCAAATCCACCTGTTTTACTTTCAACAAATTCCTTATACCGCAAGTTCCTGAGATCGTATTTTATTGTAAATGTGCACTAAAAAGAGTGTTTTCATCGTTACCGAAATTGTATTCTCTTTTATTATTGTAGTTCTATATTTCATCAAACCTAGATTGAGCAGCACTAGGAATACATTGCCCTCAATCATTTATTTCGACTAGTGACATGGGTATTACGATGCTCATGTGTAAGTAGCATATAAGGACCCTTACTTTGAGATGTTTCAAACCCAAAGATGAGTTTTTAGTACCATATTGGAAATAAAGTATTTTTATTTTCTTTTTTCTTTTCTTTCATCTCCTTCAGTACCGATGTCACTGTTATAGATGATTGAATACTTAATGTGACTTTTCCGCCAATTATTTATAAAGCCTTTTGTATCAAGAAAATTTTAAAAACTTTATCTGCTTTTCCATAATTTTTTTAAATATGCTGTTTTGTGAGTTTTCAGCTTTTCTATGACCTTTTTGGAAATATACTGTTTATTTGGATTTCATTCTCATGACGTGATGAAATTTCATGCAGGGATATCTGCTCTGTTTGTTAGAAATGAAGACGCAATGATATTGAAGAACTGCTGGAGGAAAGTTCGGTTCAACTTAGGGGTTACATTCATTATGAATGGAACTGTATCTATTTCTTAGTCCCTAGAGACGTGATTCTCATAAGCACGAGGAATAGCCCGCGAAGCCAAGGTTGACATTCTCTAATGAGGAAAATTGCGAGCCGCAGGCGTAGAAAGAAAACGAGGAAACGCGTGAAATGTAAAAGACTGAGGAGGAAAGTAGTGATAAATTTCGAGAAAAAATATTGGTTGGTAAAATGTTGTGAACGCCTAGGTTACGTTCCCAATTATTTTATAGAAAATTGATGATACATGTCAATAACGTGGGCTTCTAAAAAATGGAGGACATTGATTTAAGCTTCAAAATGACAACAAGGAGGATTGAAACAGAAATTAAAATTTCGTGTAACCACATTTGACATTACTCTCTAGGAGAAAAAAAAAATTAGTGCTCACATGCTGTTTAGAGAATCTGAACAATCGTCTCACTTTTGCATTTATGTGCTGAAAAGACTCACATGGGAGTATTTGCATGCACTTTACCTTTATATCTGTTTTCAGCTTTTGAATGCCTCCCTAAATTTTTTTCCCTGCTTCGGCGAGCGATAGGTGGTCGACCGAGGTGATTCTTCCCAGGAAGGCTCATCGTAGTTAAATCGGTGGTGCTGCTGCGTAGAGTAGGATTGTTATGTAATCATACTGTCGAGCTCTCAGTGTGGTGTGTATAACAGCCTCAACATTGGATAGATTTAGAAGAAAATAAGCATTTATGAAACTATGAAGAATGTATGTTTTATTTTGATTCCTTTGTGAAAACAAGAGATTACCAAATCTAATAAGTATTCTCCTCAGTAATTTTCTGGGTAAATTAATGGCAAGGAATGACGATGTTGAATGACTAGCCTGGTCTTCCGATCCCTCATTCATGGATTTCTTCCTTAGAAGACACCTAAAAGGAAGAGTTTCCCGTGAAAAGCCTACAAATTTATTCCAACTCAAGGCATCCTTAGAAAAAGAGATCCAACGAATTGGACCAAGTCTCAGTGTACAGCTTGGGTAATCGTGCAGATTCTTGTCTGCACTCAAGGGGTGTGAAAAATATTGTATTCAACAAGTAACTAAAATAAAACTAGCATTCCTCAGGATTGCATGATTTTACAAAAATCTATCCGATATTAGGGGATTTCTCAAAGATTCTTCCAGAACCCACTTTTAAAAATTACCCTGCACTTCAAACGATTTAAGTACCAATGAAGGACCTCTATCCATGAAATATTGAAATACAGTGTAATATAAAATTTTGCTTTTCAACACTAGTGGAACAGTATTGGAAATAAATTACTTATCTTCTCATCTTGCTTCATGTCTTTTTCCAACGATGAGGGATCACTACTTTGAAGGGTATCAGTATATTTAGCTGTTCTGAATTATAAATAATCAAATCTGTATTTGACACTAAAGGGGATGGGAATCGAAGATGCGTGTGAACGAGTGTTACGTTTATTGGTACAGTAATGAGCTTGACTAGAAGGAGCCTAGGCGATCTTGTGAAGAATGAGTGTCAGATGTGTGCACAGCATGGGGTTTGTGTGTAAGAAGCTGCAGGTGTGCAGCGGTAGGAAGCTAGGGGAGAAAATTACCAAAAACATGTTTGTGGTTGCAATGATTTGTGTTTGTCAGAACTGCTAAAATTTTACTGTCGGAAGAAATCAATTCTATTAAATCGCCTCGATGCTTTCGAATGAACTAGAAATTAACAGCAGATATTTTCGAATTTTTGTTGGCATCATAACTTTCTGCATCTAAATAATTTCAATCCTGTGTTTCCCGTTCAGCAAAGTGCATTGCCGTCCTTGAGTAGAATATTTTTGTCCAGGGAATATAAACAATGACAAGAAAATATTTAATTATGCAATGAGCTTTCATAAACACTGATGTTTGAGAAAGGATGTAATTCTAATAAACCCCACCGGCAAAAATTGATATGAACTTTCTCTTTTAAATGTTATGCACATCAGTTTCAACGATTCAGAGGAATTAAAAAAATTTTACGTTACCCATTTCTCAGCGATAGAAATGTACAAAATGATGTCAAATCATTTCTAATAGGGCCAGAGCATTTAAAAAATTTTCGATTTGGTCCACATTTTAACTCCCTACATTCTCAACTATTCAGATTAATAATTTCAAATTAGAACTAATGAGCATCACAAAAATGCAAAGGAAAATTAATTGCACTATGAAACCATTTCCAGCCTTTTTCGCAGAAATAATCATGCCCGCTGTAAAAAATGTCCCCTGCATATTATCTCTTATATTTAATACTGGCGATGAGTGGTGACACTAAATACTGATACTGGATATTGATTCTGAATTCAGAATTCTGAATACTGAATTCTGATACTGGATCGAGAGTAAAGGACTATAAGACTCACACTAACATAAATGTCAGCTGCCATGATTTCAATTACAGAGATAGTTAATTTCCTTACTAAGCTGACTTTATTCCACAGCAGAAACTCAACGGCATTCGAACTTGACTGCCTGTTGGGAGGAGCGAGGAACTTTAGCCCGTTTATCTGAGCATTTTATGTTGTCTTAATATTTAGTTTTGAGTGATTCGTGTCGCAGTGAATATTTTTCTCCTAGCGACGTCGTTTCAACTTTGCCCTTGTCGAAATAATTGACTAAGATTAGGGAGCTTCTTGCTTACAGTAAAGCATTTTTTTGAAAACAGTATTTTCATGAGCCTTTTTTCAGTATAGGAAAAATATGCCAAGATGCCAAATGAATTCATAGTAAATATTGTTTCTAGAGCTGCACGCTGACTGTATACTTTTCTGAATGGGGCAGTACAACAACATATCTCAATGGCACTGATGGGTTCAAGTAAATAAATTAAGCATCTGGAACATTTTGTATTTTCAAATCTGTTATTTTGTAGCTTTTTCTTTAAGAATATCACAGATGTTAAATACTTAAATATTAGGTCATCCCATAAGTTCTGTCCGAATTTTGAATAATATATAAAACAAGTGAACAAATGTTACATTTAATGAAAGATTCGATCATCAATGTACTCTCCCTGATTATCAATGACTTCCTTGGATCTATTAACATGCTTATTAATACCAACGTTGTAAAAACTTTTGGTTTTGATTCGAAGAACTCATAAATGTATTTCAACCTCTTCCTGCAAATGCAAAATCTATTTCTTTCAAGTAATTTAGTAAGGTACGAAACAAATGCTAATCAGAAGGAGCGGCTGAATTTCCTTTCATGAATCATAACACATTATGTGCCTCGAATGGTTCTTGGAGCCTTCAATGTTGGAAGGATTTTAATTAAGCAAATATTAATTTTATTATTATGTAAAATAAAATTTGATCAGTTTAAATGCATCTAAACATTAAAAATGCTCAACTCTATTAAACGGTATAAAATGCTCTTTAAAATTCGTTCAATTTAAAAAAGGAAAATTTGGACAAGGTTTTTGGAATGACTCAATACATCCTATCTTGATATTTCATTGTAACATTAAAAGTTACATTGCATTCTAGGAACATGAGACTGCCTTATTAATTTTAAATTCATGAAGACTTTTCTTCCGGCATTTTCTGTTTTCTTAGAAATGTTTACAGCATTGCCTCATTATTTTTGATTGTATTCGTGCTTCGCTTGTTGTTATTTACGGTTATAAACAGTTTTTGTTCAAAAATTTGCTCATATCATAAATTAATTTGCAATTTAGTTCGATAACCTTCCCTGGATTACGTTTCAATTTCCTGCTTTGTGCTCGTGTTCCTAACCATTTTCCATTCATTTTTGTGTCACCGTTATGTTCTACCAGAACTAACACCTCTACCAACAGAACAAAATCACACCCCACACATTATGTGTTCTTGTTTCCGCGAATAAAACCTTCAGCTTATAAATTCGAATGTTACCGTTGTAAAATTATCACACATTCAGGTATTTAATACAATAACCATCAGTACAATAATTATTTTTATTAGTGAACGTGAGGAAAATGGGTCATATTTTGATAAAGTAAAATCTAGACGAAATTTTCAGCTCTTTTCATGGGTTCATTTGAGGATACAGTAACATCTTTGAACTGAGCAACCATTTGAAATTTTTAGAGTGCACTGACTAACAATCTTATGGGAACTTATCGGAACGGACTATGCCTGAATTGCTCACGGAGAGCATCACTTATATGAGAATAATGAGCGAAGAGTTCATTTATGTTGATTGTCTTGCCCTATTTATGTTTGCTACTTTAGAAAATACTTCAGAAATAGAACATACGTAGCAATGTGGTCGAACTATGAGAAAATTCAGTCTTTCGATGAAATTAGAATGAGCCCGCTTAACAACGACACTCTCATGAGAAGGAAATAACCGTATTTAGAAACAGACGCGTTTCGAGCAAATACTGAAGCACTAGTCGCCTCCCTCCAGGCAGAACCACTTATCTGCCTACCTGTAGCATGAAGAGTTACCCGCATTGCTGATATAGAGCTCAGCTGGTCTCTGAACACATGTGCGTCCAGTTGTCATGGAAGTCTCACTGAGTTTGGGTGCTTGCGTGGTGCGACTGGAAGGTGCACTTCACTGTGTTAAATAATGTTACTCCTGTTTGGCTTAATCAGTGCCTTAGCGTTCAGAGTGGAAGTGCGCCGTAAAACGAGTCGGTTAATTATTGTGGTCAGATTTAGTCGAATGGTACACGGAGAATTTTACTGGTGGATTGAATCCAATTTCAATACCAAAAAATCTGTGGCTCATGATGAATTCTCAAGGTTGAACTGATAGATGGTAGAAAGTGCTCATTGCCATAAGTGACTGCAGTGAACGATGCTTCGTAGTGTAGAGGCTTTAAAAATATCCCGTGGGATTTATTGAAATAAATTAACTGGTGATGAAGTTTTTCTTTTCGAATGTTCGATGGACACGGGAAAGAATACACTCGAATGAGAACAGTGACAATTCGAACTTCGTGTGTAGAAGAAGGAAACTTGTCTTGCTTCGCTGCAGTAGTCCTTATTGACTGCAAATAGCTGCAATTATGACAGTTTTAGCGTGCGGTGCTGTTAAGTTTTTTGCAACCTCTATTGGAGCGCTGAGGAGAGCCTTCTGGCCAGACTGCTGGGCTCCGAGCGCAGCAGGACGCTTAATTTGGAGCGCGCTAGTCGTCAAGAAACCGCTTTGCTGTTAAGTGTGTGTTCTAAAATGAATTGTTCATTAGAACAAGGGAAGAAATTTGATGCATAATTGTGAAATTTGTTTAAAAGGAAATAAATTTGTGGACAGCGTAAAGTTATTATTACACTAGTCTGAGATATTGATGGAAGTAAGATGCGTTTTCCATGCTGCAATCACCAACACAAAATTAAAAAACAAAAGTGAAGCCTTTGAAAATTAACAAAAAAGTTTTGTTTTTTTGTTCCTTCGTTAGAAGAAAATTTAAAAACTGGTTAGATATTGATTTCTAATTCTTTTAAAGTGAATTGTTTTCATTAGCACTGCTCTTTAAAAACACTTTTCAAAAGAGCAACAATTTAAAATTTGTTCATAGGAAGCGTTGACCAACCATGTTATTGGAGCTTATGAGAACGGACTGAGCTTGTGCTTGCGTTGTTCACGTGGAACATCACGTATGCCGAAACAATGAGTGAAGACTGCATTCATGTTCATTGTCTTACTCAATTTGCTACTTCAGGGAAAAATCCCGTGTAAATTTTGCTTAACACTTCAGTTTTACTCGTAAAAAATTACTGGACGTCAATAACACAACATCAATGGGAAATTTCAGTCATTGTTCTATGAAAAAGCATCAGACGATTTTTTTTCGCAGTTTACAGTGCTCTATTTGGTTATGTATTGATTCTAAATGCATTCAATGAATAAATTAATCGAGTCCGAAATGTGCACATGCATTAAGGGGTTATAAGGACATAGATACATTTTAATATGGTCTCGGTGGGATTTCAAAATTTGATGTCACTCCAGCGCTAATGTGACCCACTTCATTCTCTAGAATGTTTCTCGCCAAGCCACAATGTGAAAGTAAATCAGCTTAGCAGCTACACGTTTTAAAAATTCGTTCTTGATACAATTACTTTATATCCTGGAATATTGTCGTTAACATCTACAGTAAATACCGATGAAGATAGATATTAAGTAATAACTGTCTTCTCTTTATTAGACTCTTCAAAATGATTGGTTGATTTTTCTGAAAGGGAGGCAATCTTAAATCTATTCATGAATACGCAGTTCTCTCTTCTATTAATACAAATTATAGTAAAGTAACTTGTTCCCTGCTGTCACTCTGAACAACTATTCGATCAGTCTAGTATATGTTCAAGTTAAATGTTTCAGATTAATGAAATTGTTAACGTAAAACAAGGTTTCCATAAAATGTCCTAGAAGCCACAAAACTTAGACCCACAAGTAGTTATATCTCAACCTGCCAATTATCATAATCCTTACAAATTATCGTTACTGATGTATTGATGTGAAAGTAAATTGTTTGTTTGAAAAGATTGAGTCAAATACGACAGTGTAGTTGAAGAAAAATGCAAAATTTCAAAACGCAGGTCGAAAAATTTGGCGGAAACACTCACTCGAACTAAATTATAACGCGAATTTAAAATTGAGCTTTCGCTTTAGCCTAACTATTCTTTCAAGATAGGACCTAATCCGTGGGCTAGGTGGCTGTTGTGCGATTAAGTGCTGCCCTTCGTTGGATTAGTCTTTATGTACATAGCTGGTTTAGTAAACGTACCTCAGATGCTAGTTCGAAGTGGAGACAAACATTTGAACCATCTAATTACTGAATAATTAATTACACATATTTTTCTAACTGAATTCACAGGAGTTTTTTAGAAATTGTAAAAATTAACCAGCGAACGAAAGCTGTGCCGTACATCTCTGTCTAGCATTTTCGCCAGTATATAAATGATTTTAGTTGCCCGAGATCAACCTGTGAACTGGGCAGCTAAAATCATAGATGCCACGGTAAAGTAGTTAGAATGGAAGTGCATTGTATGTTCAGATGTGGAAGAGAGATGCCTCACTGCATTTTTGGCAGAGGGGATACTTAAATATTATATAATAACAAAGTGTTTTGTCTGGTGAAAGATGAATCAGACACAAAGTGAGAACACAGACACAACTCGCTCGCTGACGTGAGATGCCGCAAGTGAATGTTTGACAATTTGAACAATTTAAAATCATTTAAACAATTTATTTGCCACAAGCGATACAGCAATAGATTGTATCTTAAGTCTAGTACAATGGGCACATTTGAGTATAGTTATTGACCTGTGGTGGGAAATTTTGTATCCTGGTGGCAAGTACAACGTAGGGTCTAGGCTTTTTTCAGGCGGAGTGCTCGGCTCATAATTAAAAGGTGAAAAAAGATTTCTTATTGAATAATTCGGGCCCAAATATAGGTATTGACTTGAATTATTTTCGCATGTATTCCTTCAGAGATAAGTAGCAGAAATAAAAGGAGCTAACTAATTGTTGCTAATCAATGAGGGATAAAATTAGTCCCTAGACAGAATGGATAATTTTTAAATTTTCCAGTTGTACAAAGGAGACCTAATGGATGTAGATTGTTGTACAAGATCGCCGACTTGAATGAACCTTGGATTTGGTTGTACATACAACTGATAAAGCATCCATGAGAAGCCAGGCGGTTGTTTTGTGCTTCACATAGTAAACAGAACCTCACGAGGAAGTGTTGTATGCGGCCACTCAGTCTACAATAAATACCTGTCGCAAGTCTTTGTTCGGAGAATATGCTACGTTCGTGTATAGTGATACGAAACTATGTAACGGGAAATTTCATTTTTCACAACATATTAGCGCTATTTATTTACGAAATTGTTCGTATGTGTTCAATTCATACACATACCGGTTTTACGTGTTGAATTAAATGAAAACATATATCAGAAACATTGCTGGCAAAATTTGAGAACCCAATTAAGGAAAAATTGTTGAACACCTCGCAGCGTATCTATTTTATGACGGTATGAACTGTAATTAGTTTGAATTTTTGCATTTGACCAATCACTGCGTTTGGTGCGGATGTTCTAACGGAAAGAAAGAAGCAACACCATCACGTTCCATCGATATTTGCCGCAATAAAACGAGAACTCATTTTTACTTAAATAAATTTGACACCAAAGGCATGAGAAAGGTTTAACTTTAAGCCGTATGACAATAAGCAGAAGACGATATTTTCGAATCAGGGGGAATGTTTGGGTTGCTGGCAGGTTGCAGCGTGAAATGATCAACGTCAAATTTTAATTACCAGTGAACAGCCGAACTTAACTGTATTTCGAAAGTTAAAAATACCGCATGATTGAAGTACGCAATATAATAAGAACGAAAAGTGTTGCGAATTATTGGGTTGTAAACGATCCATGGGTTTGGTTCACAAATAGTTCTAAGGCTTAGCATCCACCCGTCACATTTATCAACACCGAAACATAAGAGTCTCGAGCACACTGACTTTTTGTGCGATCGTGAAATAAAGTGTAAGGGCAAATGATTATTTAAGTAAAATAAATGCTAAATATTTCAGCGATAACGCAGATTTTCCGCACTTACAATTTCATTCAGAGACACAAGTATTATATTGTATCAAAGTTTTTAGAGTGAATGAGCATTTAGAAGGTGCTGAAGTAACTCAGTTTAATCGTGATTTAAGCATTTTATACTGAATTCCGTTTGCGATAATTCATTATGAGAATATAAAAATCATGAAATTATTTCTAATGACGGATACTGAGTTAAAGATTTGTACTTCCCGCAAATTTGAGCAACTGAGAGAAAAAATCAGAGAACAGGAGACAGTAAGTCGGAAAAAATTGATAATACACTTCGGTATGGGCGAACATTGATGAAACACTACTATGATAGAGACTAAATTTGCAGTCGAATGAGCATGTCATAGGCTACACAACCGAGACTCCTTTTGAGCCTTGCTTGGTATTGTTTCGGTAAACACATGTCAAGCGCCGTTACGACAAAAGAAAATCGTGGCAAGTTCAAAATTAGTGAAATAAATAAATAAACTTCGAGGTAATATGATTTGTGTTAAATAAGATTTTTTAAATATTGAACAGCAGTTAGACATACTAGGCAAGAAAAATTCAAATTTAGTCACATCAAAAAATTAAATCCTCACCTAAAAATATTTTCTATAATGATTTCAGCATAACTTCCCTACACTGGTCATTCTACACAAAATTTGTACGTAGAGTACATTGCGGAAGTAATGTGTGCTTTCCTTTGCCCTGACATGACATTTCCGAGAACTTAATTTTCGATATGTTTTAGAGTTCCTTGATCGTCAAAAGAGATAAAGTAACCATGTCGTGTTCAGCCAAGTTCGGTGAATTTCAAGTTTAAAAGGCCATTGATGTGGAAAATTGTTAAATTTAATTTCGTATTAAAAACTTCACACACATGGAGTCCATTTAGTTAAGTATCATACCATATTTAAATTTGATCTCTGTGAAGTAAAATTTTTCACACTAATGTAATTAGACCGTCTCTTGGAGTTTCCTATTAATCCTCTGTGAGGGAAGCAGTTCAAGCTTCACTGATCAGCGATGATGTCTCGCCCTGGAGCCTGAAGAAGGCGGAGCGTGAGGCGGCGGTTTCATGCGAGACGCTCCTTTGTTCCTCGCCACGGCGACGTGACGTCTTTCCCGAGTCAAAAATTTCGCGCTGGACAGTTCTTCCGAATTCTGTTAATTTAAATTTATCGAAATGAAGAAAATGAATAGGGAATATTGTCGGAAATTTTCCTGATAATTTCTTTTACTACGCTCAGTACCGATGTTTACAAGGCCAATTAGGAGTGGTTTTTAACATATCTACACACTAATCTTTCAAGAATTTGCTAGTATTATAGAACAGACTTTGATCTGCAATGATTCTTATGAATATGGTATGGCCTAGAGTTTAGCGAGAAAAATATCAATCAATTTGCAAACGAAACTTTTTGTCAACAATTCGTCAAGGATCACCTGAGTAAATATTACACACACTACTATTCATTGAAGCGCGCGAAATCTTTGAAATAACACATGACAGCATGACACAGCAGATCGAGGATTATCCAAGAAGATTTCTCTGCCAGTCAAGGTTTTGCGTCGCCCTTTAAAGGAAAATCGAGCCCTTCAGGGCTTTGACATCATGGCAGAAGTTGATACATCATAAACACTATTGTCTGTTCGACCCTCTTCTTCACTTCATGCGTAAAAAGAAAATGTTTATGATATCGTTGGACTTCAGTTAAATATCTACTCGCAAATGCTATCAAAGACATTAGCAGTGAAGTCGAACGAGGAGGAAGTATGTTTCTAATGGAGGGATCTACGTCATTTGAAAAAGTCCTATTGACCTCGCCGATGGTTCAGTGTAAATGTAGAATTTGTACAAACTATCACAAATTGCAAAATATGTTATAATACCTCCTCTGGCGCGCTCGGTATAATTATTTTCGTCAGTTAATTGTGCATGAGAGACTGATTTTTCAATACGTATACTGTGATGCTTGAAAATAAATATAGTGTTAACAGAAATGTACTTTTGGTATGAGAGCATTCATTAATTGTTATTTTTTTGTATTTTGATACTTGTAAAATATTAAAAAATCACAGCATCGGAAGTTGAACATTGAACTAAGTCGAAAAGATTGATGAATATTTACAAGAAATAGTAAAGATGAGATATACTTTAGACTCAATTTGGGTATAATCATTACCGATCTTGTCAAATGTAAATCATTATTTAAATCAGTGTAATTATTCGAGTTAATTGATTTAAAAATCCTATATGTTTAGTATAATTTACTTCACTTTTCTTCTTTTCCGTGGATTTTCAGGTAGATTGCATCAGAAATGATTCCTGCCTTGAATGGAACGACCACTCTCTGCTTTTATAGCCCGCGCTATTTGAAATCAATTAAGATTACGAGTAGAATTACCTTCGTTCTGCCATTTCTTGCAGCACTTCTCCGACTGAACGTTCACAGCTCGTAGCCCAAATTTTAGCATAATATAACCTAACTCAGCCCTGTGCAAGCACATTTTGGTTCTCAAGATCATTGGAATTGCATTGGAATTGAGTCTTTTGAACAGAAATTATAAATCGACTTATTTTCATGTGTAAAAAGAAGAGCTTATATTTTATCGAGAAAATCATATTTGCACAGTGTTCTGGGGGCAATTTTCTTCGTCTGCTAGAGTGATTGAAGTTTATAAATAGGTATTCTTCAAAAATTGCTGCTTGATATTAAGATTTATGACTGTTTATATTGCAAGTCGTGCCGTTCGTGTCCATTCTTGCGAGCGCTATTCTCTAAACCTGATGTCTGAAATCACTGAACATGACATCGTATGACCCTAGGCTCTGCGTATTATACTGTCTGACTGTTTACTAATTCTTAGCTATCTGCGCTGGTGGGCAAACTATTTGTCACTCTGCTACTGCTTATTTCGTTGTATACCCTTTCTGCCTGTACTCCAACCTGTTTAGTGTACAGCGACCGGATTAGCGGCTGCAGTGCAGGGGACGCAGGTATTGCCGACGTTATTCTGAACACAATGGTATCTGACAGTGAATTCTTGAGATGAAGGAAAGGTCTAACGAACGTCTTGGATTGGGAGGCACGAAGAGTCTCTTTGTTAGGGACTTGAAATAAAAAAGAGTTTCTCAAACAATGACGTGGCACATCATTAATTCAACAGAGCAGAAAACAGAATGTGATGGGATGAGCCGTGCATTTCTTGGTTTTTGTTCATCGGTTAAGAACATTCTTACTAAAAATATATTCTGCTAAAAATCTTTCAGCCCACGTCGGGATGCGTTCGTTTCAATAAAATCTCTCCTCTTATGTTGCCATACTGAACAGTTAATGAAGTGTGACTTAAAAATTTAATATCCAAATATGTCGGTTATTAATTCTCCAGGAGAGCTAGATTCGAAACATAAATCAGCCGCAGAAGCCTTTACAGTATTATTAACCGTTAAATTGTTACTACTCCAGAATGTTTGTCCAAGAAAATGTTTGTCTATATACTGTCAAGGACTTAACACATTTCACAGACCGAGGACTAGCCAAAATGATATGCTGTCCGTGTTGTTGATGTTTGTAAAAAAGTCTCGCTGACCGACGATGATCAGAAGTTCTCTCACTCACCTACCCTGCCGCAGCGCCTCCTAAATATATATTTATTAAAGTTCCACAGGGCCGCGAGTGCAACAAGTTGCTCAAATTCACATAAGTGTTTCAATGTGAGCGAAGCACTGAAATGTCACGTCAAAACAGGGTTTTTAATTTGTTGATAATATTTGTATGAGACCTTTAATAATCAAGGTGAATTTTAGCATTTTAAATTCCTGTATTCGAAAACGCTCCATTTAAATTATACATTGGGGAAATATTTCATGATCCAGTTTCGGAAAATAGAGTAAAATTTTCAACTTCGATAACAAATCGCGGATAATTCAAGTTTTTCACCAAAACGTAATCAGAATTTCGTTGAATACTGTCGGCGATTCATCAGGCTAATTCCACAAGAAGTATTTTGGATAATGATAGTACTTTGTACGCTTCGGAATTTTTTTTTTAGAGACTTTGCGTTGCACATATTTTGGAAATATGTTTTCGACTCGATTTGAACTGTGTTCATCTTGGGCACGTGTGATCAAACACTTCAGAAAAAATAGCTGTTAGAAAAACTGAACTGGAATGAAAAAGGCTTAAGGAGTGGAAAAAACAAAATACAAATATGGAGACTTAAACCACTGTACAAATTTCGAAAAGCGAAATCCCTTACAGGATTTAAACTTGTTCGCGTGGATTCACGACTTATCACTCCCATCACTGCGGCATGGCGCCTCTGCAGTAGGAAATGGGAATTGCACATACAGAAGTTGCGCAGAGCCGCGAGTGCAACGAAGTGTTTGATTTCGTTGAAGTGTTTTAACGTGAGGGTTGTCAAAATGATACGTCTAAAGTCAGAATTTGCCTTTGTTGAGGAGCACCCCTAAAATAAATGAAATTTTGAAATTTAAATTCCAATATACAAAAACGCTATTTTCTATACTAACATATGGGAAGAATCAATAAATTGGTTTAAGAAAATACAAATGAATAATCAACTTTACCTACAAATCTCAAATAATTTAAGTTTTTACGATTGAGCAATCGGAAGTTACTGAACATTGGTTGTATCATATCATACTGTTTCCGAAAACAACATTACGGATACGGGCAGCTACTTATGTCCGTTGCCGATCAATATCCTTATTACAATATTATCGTCGCAAAAATTCAGAATCATGTTTTCGACCTAATTCGAACACATTTTAACTTTGGGTAAGAATGAACAACAAATTTAGGGAAAAATCTATTGAAACAACGAATCTGAACAAAGAAGCAAGGTCAGGAGTGAAAAATAAGAGATACATAAACTGATTATGTCTGTATGAATTAAAAAATTCGGAGCTCTTCCAAGATTCGAACTAAGCCGCTGTTACAACTTATCCCTCCTACCACTGGGCCATGAGGCCTCCACAGTAGGTAACGGGTTTTGCGCTTACTAGCTCTACCTCTAGATGTCTATAAACGCTTATGCCTTGTATAGATGATGTTGAGTTCTGCGCAGGGCTGCCACTGATGGGAAATTCTCCTAGATTTGGGGGAAATGTATGCCGTCATGGGAAATGGGGGAAACTCTCGTAAAATGGATGAATCTGGAGGAATTTTACTTGGAAGGTTTTTTTCATTCAAAAATTAAGTCACTTGAATAATTTTGAATTGCACGCAGACATACGTTCATTCAAGTGTAGATGTCATGATGCAAAACATGAAATTCCTCCTTAACGTCGAATAAGAGGCAATTTAACGAAGTTTGAACGAGGATCGAACTCGTTAAAGCCCCGTCTACACTATCAAACTTTCCGTCAATCACGAACGCACCAAAACGCGAACAAAAACACGAACTTTTCCGAATCGTGTCTAGACGTCCAGACTACGTGTTCGTCGGTGTGAAATTATTCGAGTTGTTCAGTGTTCATTTTATTTAAATTAACAATTAAATCTAAGCCTAAAAAATTCTCTCATAGCTGAATAACATGGAATAACACCGTTACGTAGTTAATTTTGGTAGATAAAATATCCATGCCGCCCTACAAGTAACTAAATTTGCATCAAGAACATAATTAAATTGAGAAAAAAAAATACATGCAAACCAAGTAATTCAATCGCAAAACCATCTTCCACAATACATAAACAAGCGAGTGTTCGCCGTTTGAACGAAAGTTCGTGTTTTCTACCACGATGGAAAACACAAACACACCGAAATCTGCGAACTTTTCATCAGTGTTCGTGTTCGCGGACTGCCGAAAAAACACGAAATTCGGCTGAAAGATTGATGGTGTGGATGGGCCTTAGAGTTCCTACGAGATTTGCTTCGATACAGTCCATGCCATGATACAGTCTCATGCTCAGTCGCCGAGGTCAGACAGAGTTCGCTGAATTTTGCTGTAAGGATGACAGTGACCGCGTGTTTAAGTGTTTCTCACTTTCTTTCACCGAACAAGTGCTTTGCAGTTAACATTCCCTTCATTATATGAAATTATGCATTAAAAGCGTGGTAATTAATATTATATGTAAATTTGAGAATTTAGAGATTTTTTGCGTACTGTCAAAGGCAAATGAGGCGGAGCGCATAAGTTCTTAAAAATTAATCACTTGCGTGCTTTAAAATTAAGAGATATCAAAAATGTTTGGAAGGCCTAGTCTTTATTTTTTAGTGCCTTGGTGACTTATTGACCAGTGTTTTATACTTTTTAGAGCTGCACAGGCAAATTCGGAGTGTTACAGTTGAGACATTCTTGAGATTCAAAATTTCTTTGCTGTCTTGGAATTGATATGTTATTGTTTGCGCGTCTAACACTCTTAATTACTTTATTCCGAAGTAACTATTTTTATTATTATTTATCCGCATTGTCATAATTTATTGGCGTCACTGAGGCTAACTTTAACATGCTGTTAAGCGATGTGTGCTCTTCTAATTTGAATATTTATTTTGCGCTTCGAAAGGAATGTATTATAGGGATGACAACTAAGTTCATTTTATTGGTTAAATTCTATTTATATAAAGATGTCATCATTTTAGAATTATAATTTTTGTTTCAGAATACTGATTATTTTCCCATGATAAGTGACCAAACCGAATCCTCTTCTAAGAAATGAAAATTCTATAAGCAGTCATTTAGAAATGACTTACCCAGTGCACCCGAATCTAAAACTTGGCTGAAACGAGATAGTAATGATCTCAACTGTGGTTATTGTTAGTGCTACAATATTTGATTTAAAATTTAAAACAAATCTAAAGCAATTCAATGAAACATAAGAGATATGTAAATGCTCCAGGTACGGTACAAGCGCTGATATCGTGTACCTTATAGTACGAGAGCCGTCCAAAGAATCCGAAGAAATTGCCAAAAACGAATTCATTCTCGCAGCATACTTGGCCCAACACGACCTTCCATTCTCAAGCGTTAATAATTTCTTATTCGTGGGTAGAAAAATTTACCCTGAGAGCAAAATTGCTCATGAGCTGTCAATGAATAGGACAAAATTACATATGGACTATATATACCAAAATTTTTTTTCTTAATTTTGATGAATTAATACTGAAAATGGGGGAATTTCTACTGCGAATCTGGGGGAAAGGGAAAAACCTCAGTGGCAGCCCTGGTTCTACCTATATAGAATGCTGTTATGCATAATATTGTGCGTTGCTCGTTGTAGTCATTTTAACTGTATTTGCAAGCTCTTTACCAAACTATTAAAAGAGTGCAAGCGCTAGAGTAAGCTGAAGTATCACTGTACACTGTGATACTGGATTGTAAAATATTAAGAAAGTTTCAGCATTTAAAAGTTAAAACATTTTCATAATAAAATTTCCTGCATGTGTTTTCTAGGCAACACCGTGCGCTTGGACTTGTGACGGAAATCAAATTACAATTTTAATGCAGTAAAAATAACTGTTTCAGTCTTGATGAAATAGTTTGAAAATTTACGCAATTAAGAGAAATGTTGTTTCTAGATTTATTCGTTTTAGGGGAAGTGAAATCAAGAAAATATGCTCTCGAAAACAAAGCGAGCTTGTTCTTTGATGTACGAGTTACTGGCAGTTGCTTTAAAAATTAAATTCATTTTTTGCGGTATGAATTGCGCACTCTGATGAACAAAAGATACCAAGGACCGTCACAATCCTGTCATTTTTATTAAGAACTGGTAAACATAAATATTATATTAAAGGTTATGATTCACAAGTCTACACCTACATGTCTACACTGTACCTGCATAACACCTGCATGTTAGCAGCAGTGCGTGCTTGGCCCCACCTTCAGGTTAACACAAAAAATCCGCTAAGCCCTGCTAGCCACCTTAGATGGAAACTACCAGAATGTGTTCAAGCGTCGGACGGAAAGCTAATTTAGACAAAATACATTTTTATTTTGATGCCCTTATTTGCATAACGAATAACGGTTGACGTAACTTCAAAATGAAACTTTTGCAATTTGAATGATTATACATGAATTCATCAGTAAATTCTGCAACATATTATGTTCCTTTTTCAGCGTATTTTAGGTTGCCACAGACGACTTAAAATTACCGGCAAATTAAATATGAACACTTCTTTACATTAGAATAATATTTGCTCCCATTACGTAGGTCCCCATTTCCATTCGGTTAAATTTAGGATTTTCTTTCCCTTTTTTATTCGGAAATGCATTTGCTCCAGTTTCTCCCCATTTTCACTCGATGTTTGCGTAGGTTGATGGTGAACAAGTTTTGAAGTACTTTCAGGAAAATTGAGTGCATTTGCTGTAAAAATGGGCAGTCACCTTGCCTTTACTATCATGCATAATAGTGGCACATGAGCACATGATTAGATTTTGTGATGGAGTTTAAATTTGATTCTTCTTTTCGCGTTCCGTTTTCTTGTGTTTCATTCTTTACATATTTGCACATATAGTGCTTGCTGCACTTCTTTGCATCGGCTCATTTCTTGCTCTATCAGCAAAAAAGGTAGTTTTTTTATCGTTTTCTAAAGTTTGGGGTAGCAGTGGATTTTCTGGTCGATTCAGAACGAAACATTGCGCCAATATTGCTGGGTGTAACGATGATCGATTGCAGTCGCTAGATATTTAATGCCGTGAAAATTGTGCGAGCGTTGTTGCAATACATACCGCCTGGAAACACTATAGAAGGAGTGATCTCTACTGTATGTATAGCGGTCCATTACATTTCGTTTTCGATCATTGGAGTTAACTGACAGAATTACTGAAATATCACGTGGGACCATAGGGGCAAAAATGTGCTGTAAAAACCGACCAGACGTCTGTATCAATGCAGTTTTTACTGCGCCGTCTGTCTGTATCAATGCAGTTTTTACAACTGTCAAAGTATTGCTTCGATTCTTAATAGGATGTGAGGCTGAGAGTTTGATGGGCTCCTCTATTGCTCTTAGATGGATTTTAGCGAGCCCTACACCATAATTTGGATTGAAATTATTGTGACGATTTAGAGTCCGGTAACTATTTTTATTGCTCATGTAGGTATTTGCATTATAAACTGATGGGTCATTCTGTTAATTTTCGCTGGTTCTACATTTGAAGCAGTGATGTAATTTCGATTACCTTAGATTCCAAATTCCATGTATTGAGTGTTCGTCACCAATCATGCTGATAGGAAAAAAGGCAATTTATGTTCACTCAATATTTCATTTCACGCGGTGTGTCACTTTGAACCATGAGGTAATTTCGCTTCCAATTCAGCGGAGTTCCTAATCTGACTTTTGGATTTTATGAATAATAATTGTTACCAACGTTACAGATTGAACAAATTCACCCTAAATTTGTGATATGTTACTAAACTGTGCATTATTATCTAAAGCTTTATCACTGAATGTCCCGTTAGTCGGAGTCGCCGGAGTCGCATGTTTTAGGGTGGAGTCGGAGTCGCTTTTTTGAATGTGATGGAGTCGGAGTCGGAGTAGCTTGTTGAGAATGTGGTTGAGTCGGAGTCGGAATCGGTCATTCGTATGAGGTGGAGTCGAATTTGGAGTCGCTATTTTTTCGTTTCTTCGATTCTAATTTTTGCTTAAAATTAACTATAATTAGTTGAAACCGAAATTAAACAAAACTCAGTTTAAATACTTTGCTGAAAAGCTAAAAACTACTCAATGTTTTTGTTGATTATTTTGTTCGAGGTTCGAAACAGCGTATTTATACCTATTACCTAATACTGTCATTGATATCTAGTCATTGTGGGTCCGCACACAAATATATGAGATGCCCACGAGTGCAAAATATAATTTTCGAACAGGAGCAATAATGCGTATTTTACAGTCAAAAAGCCGGGAAATAGTAATTGAAAGCATCGCAAATATATTCTGTTTATTTCTGTTTCGTTCGTTTCCCCTTCAATTAATACATAGGATGTAGAAACTAGTAGTAAATGTGTTGCAAGTTACTCACAGAACAGCTCAGCTGATGCAGCCAATACATTGTGCTGTTAATGTGTCTATATTCTATAACAGCGGTTCCTTATAACGATCTTTTCTAGTCTATCTTTTGATTATACGTTGTTGTATGGATTGATAATGACTAGTCTCTGCAGAAACCTAAAGTTATGTTGTGATCATAAATATTTCGAGTCTTTAGGTTGTGAAACATTGATAATGACTAGTCGTTGCGAAAACCTGAAGCCATGGTCTAAAATATAAAGACTTCTAGTTTTCAGGTTGTGTTATGATTATTGATAATGAAAATTCAATTAACTTATTTTGTTGTTAATAACTGGAATATTAGTTGATTCTTTAAACAAAATGTTGTACCTATGTACTTCAAATGGATCTCTTTGTTTTGTTTACTTCCGTGTCTTTAGGTCAAGTTAACATGTTTAATAATGAAAAATTCTGCTCTTTTCTAAAGTTATTTCTAGAATATTGTTTAGTTCTTTAAGAGGTTTGCTGTATTTTACCATTTCATTTACATTTTTAATTTTTATCTTCTGATCACTCCCCAGTTTCAAAGTAATCACACGCTGAAATGGAGATGTTAATAATTATGTTTTTACAATTTTAAAACTGGGATAGTATCTATATCTCTGCATTTTATAATTAATTACTTCTTCTTAAGAAAGATTTGGCAATGTTGTAAGGTAATCAATATAGGTATTGGGACACATGAAAAAAATTAAAATACAATGTAAACGAGCTGCAGTGAGAAAAATAACCCGACACTAGCAAAAACTTCACTTAATCACACACATAAACAATGTACTGCTTGTAACTGAGATCAATGCACAATCTCAGCTGCAATGATTGTTGCATTTATGCGATGGTACAAAATTTCTTGCTGGAAACGTTCCAAATTGCACCAAAAATACAAAATGAAAAGAACCTGGGAGTTTATTAAAATAAGAAAGTGTCAAATACATAGTCAAAAGTCAAACGAGAATAAAAGACATAGTACACACAAAGTGGATAAAAGTGGCTTTTATTCGTAGACAAAACGTTCCGAAAACGTCAGACACCTGCGACGAAAGCAGAAAAACTTTTTCCAATAATAGCCGAGACATAAAATAGTGTTGAGAAATACTATGACACCTTTTCTGCATTGTTACCCTGCAGAGTGTGTGTAGATACAGAAAGGAAAAGGCAGTGTGCAAATCTTGCTACCTTATTTATATATATATTATGATTTTTGAGTTTTTCAGCTTGGTCATTGAATCAACTATTATAATTTCGTTGGATTGGTGCGTACTTAGTAATACAAAAAACTGTTTATGTTCATTTACGCATCTCAGGGTGGGTACTGCGGTCTTTGCCTACTCAGAAGACGCCTGTCAGTAATATATATACATAACTGTGTACACGACCCGTCATAAATGACGGGATTCGATATTGTCTTTCCACAAGTCTTCCAGATGTGGATAATGAAGAAATAAACCCATCCTAATAGTAAATTAAGAGATTGAAATATTCTTGTACTTGTGCCGTGACTTGTGCTCTGGTCAAACTTGCATCACAGATACGATCATTGAGCATCCTTTGAGAGCGTGAAAAGGAGACAGACCAACCAACCAAGACAGAATAATCAATTTTATTTGTTGAATACTGAATTGAATATTGAAACAACATAGAAGAAATTATACACAGGAAATACCTAAATCTATTTTTTTCTTTTTCGTTTAAGAAGACGCTTGACATTTTATTGCATAAGAATAATCGACACCATATTAGGTGATTTTTTTGTGCGGACAAACTTCAATCATAGGTGAAAATCTTAAAGTAAATCTTTAAGTAAAGATTTTCACGAATGATAAACTGCCAAAAGCTCCTTAGTTTTCGAGTTATAAGGACTAAATGAAACTTTAAAACTCAAAGTAGTATACCACGTGCGCGCCAATGTTATTGCTAGTCTTGATAAGTCCGACCCCACTAAAAAGTTGTTTTATTTTGACAAAAAACCTGCAAGCATTTTAAAGTTGCGGAGAATATGCAATTCAAATGTTCGTTAGGAAATTAGCACTCAGCAATTAATGAGAAACTTTAGTTGTTATTTCATCAAATTAATAAAACGAACAAACATTATTAAATGCTTAATAGCTTGAAACTGTAGATATTTTTCATAACTGTTAAATGCTGGCAGTTTTTATTTTCAAAATATCAAAAACCTTTTTTAGTGGGGTCGAAACTATCAAGACTACATTTTTTCACTTCAAATTAATCCAAATAAAGTTCAATTTAATCCAAGATAAGTTCGAATTAATCGAAGTCAAATTCAAAGTAATCTAATTCAAGTTCAATTTCATCCAAGGGAAGTTCAATTTAATACAATTGAAGTTTAATTAAATCCAAGTCAAAGTCAAATTAATCCAAGTCAGATTCAAATTAACCCAACCCTAAGTTGAGTTAAGAATTGACATTTTTACTCGTTAGTTTGATCGTTTTTTGTGTTAAATATGTCTCTATTGGATGTGAAGAGCGAGACAATCGTCTTTCTTTCCACAAAGAATACATAAATTTCCGCCGGTGTTGAAATGTAAAGACAAGCTGTGGTAAAATATGCTAAGTATCCAGCATCAGGAGGCAGAGTGTGATTCAGATCTTTGACCGGCGTAAAATATACAATTCAATTATATAAACTTCATATTATACTACTCATTGAAGTTATTATAAAGTTCTGCATCATGGTAGTATGCATCCATGCAAATACTTATGTTGAATATGTAATTTTATGTTACACATAGTGGTTTCGAGGATTTATTTACACTCAAATAGAGATTTACATTCGTAGAATCCCACTTTATTACCAATATGAAATCATATACACATGCAACTACATAAAATTATCATTGGACGGTATGTAGATTTAATCTTTAAATGAAATATAACAACGAAATCCTTTTTTCGCTCGTCCAAACGATTTTCGTAAAAATCAAGTTACAATTTGCTTCATCGACATAAATGATGTATTTGCCTTGGCCTATTAATTTGAAGAGATGGCAGCATTTTCATAGCTAATGCAGGAATGTAGGTGTACACGTAGTAATGTACTCATTTGAATTGTATTCTAACGGAATCGTACATAAGTACTCAGTGAATCGCATTAGTATATATTTTATAAGATTAAATCTGCAAATGGTCCTAAAGCAATCTTATGAAGTTGTATGTATATCATTTCAGTTATAAAAATGTGATGAAGTGAAATTTCACGCATGTTAATCTCTATACGAGTGTAAATAACTCCTCGATCCTATGAAATCATGTGCATGTGTAACATTAAATTACATTTGGAACATAAATATTTAAATAGATGCATACTGTCATTAATATAGAATTGTAAAATAACTTCAATGAGTAGTATAACACAAAGTATTGTTGATTGATTTGTATCTTTGACTCCGGTCAAAGATCTGAATCACACTCTGCCTCCTGATGCTGGATACTTAGCGCATTTTACGACAGCTTGTCTTTAGACTGCAACACCGGCGGAAATTTTATGTATTCCTTGCTGAAAGGAAAAACGATTATCTTGCTCATCACACCCAGGAGAAACATATTTAACCTAAAAAACGCTCAAATTAACGAGTAATTATGTCAATTAAGGTTGGATCAATTTAAATTTCACCTGGACTAATTTAAACTTGAGTTGTTTTACAGTGAACTTGACTTGGATTAAATTGAACTTGAATTAGATTTATTTGAACTTGACTCGGACTAATTCGAATTTGACTTGAATCAAGTTGACCTTGACTTGGATTAAAATGAATTTGACTTGGATTAATTTGAAATGAAAAGTGTAGCGCTAACATTGACGCGCACGTTTTGGAGTCCTTATAACTCCAAAACTAAGGTGTTTTTGGCATTTTATTATTCGTGAAAATCGATTCATTTTGAGTTTTTCAATCTCGCATTTTAATTTTTCCTCACAAAAAATCACCCCATACATCAATAATAAAACGCCAGGTGTCTCCATCAATTTATAAATCAATATATGTTTTTGTGCGTAATTTCCCCTATGTTATTACAATGGGAATCAGCTTGATTGGAGGGTATCAAAAATACCATTCAAATAATATGAAAAACCTGGCATCTGATCGCTTTTGTTTATAAGTAAAAAATATGGCGTGAAAATTGAATCTATTGTTAAGAAAATGCAGCTTATGCGGTAAAAAGATGTGGCAAGGTCTTTAAAAACTTCTTGGCGAATTATAATTTGAATTATAATACACAGTGGTTGCTTGCTTGGTTGGTGTGTAGTTCTGTGACGTTCTTAAGGGTGCGTAATGACCGTATCTGTGATACCAGTTTCACCAGTGCACAAGTACAAGAATATTTTAATCGCGGGTTCTTTTAGGATAGATCTATTTGTTTGTCATCGATGTCTTGAGAATTTTTCAATGAAAACTATCGAACCGTCATTTTTGACGGATCATGTACACTAGTATTAGTAAACTTGATTTTTAACATTCTCTTGCCAATTTAAAAGTCGTTTGTAAATAAAGAATAAATAAATAAAAATAAAGAATACCGGGAAAAAAAGCAACTTTTCGAGAAAGTTTTTCTCGTTACCTTACTGAAAGTTACAGGTTTGTCAATATGTACAGGTTGCAGCAGCTGCAACCATTAAGAAATAAAATATTCATCTTATAAATTGTGAATAGGTGGAGTCGATGTCGGAGTCGCAAAATTCTGGAGAGGTGGAGTCGGAGTCGGAGTCGCAAAATTCTGGAAAGGTGGAGGCGGAGTCGGAGTCGCAAAATTCTGGAAAGGTGGAGTCGGAGTCGGAGTCGCAAAATTCTAGAAAGGTGGAGTCGGAGTCGTAAAATTCTGGAAAGGTGGAGTCGGAATCTGAGTCGTAAAATTCAGGAAAGGTGGAGTCGGAGTCTGAGTCGTCAAATTCTGAAAGCGTGGAGTCGGAGTCGCAAATTTATTCCTCCGACTCCGCAACCCTGGTTGCTACTATGAAGGACATAACTCAATCGCTTGAGTTTTTTTCCATGGAAAAATTATGCTAATCTGGACGATTCAAATTTTTTTCAGATAAAATTTTAAATCCCGAAACGAAGTCATAATTCTTGAACCGTTGTTAATGAACGAAACGTAATACAAACATTTGCACTGTCTACAATCTATGGCATAACCTGCATGACAGCGTCTACGTGATTTGAAAGTGAATACCTGTTTGTAAAATAGTCCAGTAAGACAAATGAAATGATAGAATTTGATGGCAGCGACATATCTTTGCAGTTAGCTAAACGTTCGTTCAGATAACTGAACAGATCTGTGTGCGTCATAAGATTGAGAAGAACTTACTAAAAACATCCCGTCAGCAACATGGAGTCGAGGATATTGAAATATCTGTTGGTAAGTTTAACATAATTTTTGTAAATCGGGCAGCAAGATTTAGTTGTCTCTTTATCAGACAATGAACATTTTTTGTGATCGCTTCTTTATAACATTCGCGTTGTGGAACTTCATGTTCAGCTTCTTAGCCTTATCATAAGTTGTTTTGAATCAGAAATTGAATTTCGTTTGTCTGATGACAACTCGTCAATTTAGTTTGCCAGTTAAATATGTTGGCCATTTTTTGATAACGCAAATTTTTCAACAAACGTCATAGAATGTGTGAAATTTCATAAATAATTTGCGTGACTCACTAAATGGTGATAAACTTGAATGTTTGAACTTCCCAGGCCGGCCTCAAGCTCACTGTGTCACCACTGACTCTGTGATGAGAACACTTCGCTGTATGCTGAGCTTGCATCGGTCAGTTGATTTTTTAGGGCATAGTGAATTGTGACGCATGTGTCCCCCAGTATTGCAAGCACAAAGACTCACAACCTTCACACGTGAAAAGAAGCAACTTTCCGAGAAAGTTTTGGTCGCTATTTTTTCTTACTGAAAGTTACAGGTTTGTCAATGTAAGTCTAGATATGTGACAGTAATGCAAAATAATTCAAAATATATTATTCACGAAAATAAAATTTGTACACGCGAATTTTATCTTTCGTTATGTATGTCAGTATACATAAATTGTCCTGATTGTATTTATTTAGTAATTTGTGGTAAATGTTATAATTATTATAATAATGATTATTTTTACCATATACGTTGTAAATTGTAAGTCTTCGTTCTGTCTCTGCTGCTCTAATACCTGCTTTAAAAGTGTTTCCTCTGTATAATTGCGCCATTTCTAGCTTCTTTTGATTCTACTCTTCGAAGTTGTACGGAGAAGAGCATGGCAGACATCAACCTTCTTCAAGGTTACTTCAATCCTGCAAGCGCTGAACCCACGGTATGAAGGATGCGTTGTATGATCACTGAATTCATCATCGCCCATTCGTTGTCAAATTTAGCACTTATGTCGCACCAAAAATGAAAGTTGCAAAGTTCAGTCATTGAAACACACGCAGTTTTCCCAATTTGTTAAAATGGAAGTCAATGTTGGAATAAGGAAGATGTATGTACGTAAATTTGAGTTTGAAGTCTGACAAACTGTTATTTGCAATCATGAACCTCTCATACATGTAAGTCATCAAGTGATTCGTTATGCTGATGTGCATGATGCTGGTAAAAATTTGCTGTACACCTGAGTTGCGTTCGTGATTCAGACGATCGTTATCTGCTGCAGGCCGGGCTGATGTGCGTGGTCCTACAGTGATCATTACTTATTTCCGGCCAAGCTGCTGTGTGTAATTCTAGAGACATCATTCGTTGCATGCCAGGCTGATGCGCGTGGTTACAGTGATTATCATTTGTTGCAGATCGGGCTGATGTGCGTGATTCTGGTAACATCATTTGTTGCAGGCCGTACTGATGTGGGTGGTCCTTGTTACGTAATTTGTTGCAGAGAGAGCTATTCGCATGATTCTAGTAACATCATTTGTTGCAGGCCGTACTGATATGTGTGATCCTAGTTACATAATTTGTTGCAGAGAGAGCTATTCGCAGGATTCTTGTAACATCATTTGTTGCAGGCCGTACTGATGTGTGATCCTAGTTACATAATTTGTTGCAGAGAGAGCTATTCGCAGGATTCTTGTAACATCATTTGTTGCAGGCCGTACTGATGTGTGATCCTAGTTACATAATTTATTGCAGATCGAGCTGATGCGCGTGATTCTAGGAACATCATTTGTTGTAGGTCGTACTGATGTGTGTGATCCTAGTGACATAATTTATTGCAGATCGAGCTGATGCACGTGATTCTAGGAACATCATTTGTTGCAGGCCGTACTGATGTGTGTGATCCTAGTTACATAATTTGTTGCAGAGAGAGCTATTCGCAGGATTCTTGTAACATCATTTGTTGTAGGCCCTACTGATGTGTGTGATCCTAGTTACATAATTTGTTGCAGACAGAGCTATGTGCATGATTCTAGTAACATCATTTGTTGCAGGCCGTACTGATGTGTGATCCTAGTTACATAATTTATTGCAGATCGAGCTGATGCACGTGATTCTAGGAACATCATTTGTTGCAGGCCGGACTGATGTGTGATCCTAGTTACATAATTTATTGCAGATCGAGCTGATGCACGTGATTCTAGTAACATCATTTGTTGCAGGCCGTACTGATATGTGTGATCCTAGTTACATAATTTGTTGCAGACAGAGCTATGTGCATGATTCTAGTAACATCATTTGTTGCAGGCCGGACTGATGAGCGTGATTCTAGTGATCGTAATCGTGACGATAGCAACTCAGGCCAGCGGTCGGACCAACTCGTGTCCCGCTGACTACGCTGCTCAGCCGCTCATCTTGATCTGCTTGGACGGGTTCCGGGCGGACTATCGAGACCGAGGTCTGACTCCTGTCATCAACAGGCTGGCAGAAGAAGGGGTCTCTGCTCCCTACATGATGTCTGTTTTTCCTACTGTCACGTTTCCTAATCACTATACCATCGTCACGGTAAGGATACTAGGCGTTCATGAAGTATTTTACAGTTTGCACAACTATAGCGCGCATGGTCGGCTACAAAAATCTGCGACAAATTTTAAATATTAATTAAGGAACATGAATTTGGATTGTTTATCTCATTTTTAACACCTTAACATGGCCACTGATGGTGGCAAAAACAATAATAACTATTCTCGAATTTTTGCCGTGTCGGATTCAGCATTGCATGATCAAATATGGTAGTTCTGCAAGTGATCTCTTGCTCTATACTTTTCTTGTCCAATAAATGTATTGATAGTCATGACGGTGGATTTATTTCTTACGTGGCTGTGTAGTATCAAGCAATGAGTGTACGAATCTGATGACATATAAGTTACTTCGACAAGCGCATGGCATCTTCCTTAAAAGGAATTGTTCTGCTAAGGGTTATAATTCTCTAAACATTTTCATCAACTAAGCTTCAGTAATACACTGCCGTGTAAGACTAAGTCTCAAGCATTCATGGAGACTAAAAAAAAGAACTTCATTGATTCAGTGTATTTTTTGACTCAGCAATAAATGTTGTAAATTTTAAAAAGGCTTTATGGACATATTTGCGAGTCTTCGTTCTGTTTCTACTGCTTTAATACCTGCTTCAACTTATGTGTAAACGAAAAATTTATTTGCTAGATAATCACAACGTTTTTAGCTTCTTTTGATTCTACTCTGGGTAATTTCTTTTTCGCGTGTGGCGTGCTGTCAAATCCCCTTTTCGTTGATCTGTACTTTTAGATGATGTTTTTTGCTGCAATATGTAATTGTTAGATAAAAAAATATTCTTTTTTGTACAAATAACACGTTCTTCTCTCAGAAATCCTCCGTCCTATCGCTGGCTAATAGATAAAGAGTGACTATCGATCAAAAAAATTCTGCTTTCAACTGAATATGCCTTGCAGTTTTTACAGAAGTTATTTCGTACAAAAAGTTAAAGAGAAGGATCTCGTTCTATCCGTTATAAATTACTGCGATGAATTAAATTAGTATATTCCACTCCAAAATTAGTGTGCAGTAGTAGTTTTGAATTAAAGAGAGCATTATATGATGACGCAATTAAGGGCTTCTCAGCTTTCTTACTGTATGGATTTTTCATTTCGAAAAGCAAGATAGCCGAGATAAATCTGTATCCAAAGGAGTAAAAAAATTTTAGTTATTGTTTGCTGAAATAATGATAAAAATTAGCAATAAACACCCGGAACTCCTTACGTGTCGGCTGCTCTTTTTAAAGGTCGGTATCAATCGTTTGATTTGTTTATAGGATGGAATTGACTTTTCGTTCGCCGTAGGGTAATGGTGGAAAAATGACCCTCTGAGGAACCACAAAGATGATTGCACAGTACATTCGTACTTTCTGAAACGACTTCGTAAACTAGAGTGTATGGCTCGAGGATGGAAACTTTGTGTTTGTACAACGCATTTTCCTAAGTAACTATTTTTTGAACTTAATACTGTTGTCACTAACTAATAGCTCATTTTCAAACATTTCTGTAATATGTTTTTCACATACAGTAATTGAGCAAGTTTCTCGAAACGATGCTTCGCTCACAATTCTAACTTTAAAACCTTTCAAATACGGAGATAATAAGATTAATTAGACGAAGTTAGAGAACCGCTGTAGAAATGAAAAATATAAATGAAGTATAGATACACGGAATTGAAGGCGATAACAAATCAAAATTTTAAGAAATAGTCGTGTTTTATTGAATCCTACCAATTCGAGCGTTGAACCTTCTGCCCTTCTCCGAAATGAGCTCTATAACATAAACAATGCATAAAGTAGCGTTAGAAACGGTGATAAAAATGTATCAAATTACCAAACAGATTCTACCAAATTGTTTTTTCGGATGGTAGGCACCCTGCTTTTCATTTAAAGATGGTTCTAGCTTGTGGATGCCAAAGGTCTCTAAAATTCTATTGCTAAAATTGAACGGACATCAATCTGATATTCAAACTCATCCATATTGATAATTTGTGCATAAGGTCCCTGTGAAAGTTCTATTAGAAATCGTAAATGTGCTCACAGCATGGACACAGCTTGTCAATGCGCGGATTGTATATCATGGAGCGCTGTACGTGTGGGGGCGCAGAGCGTGCCACTCACGGTCAAAGAACAGGATCTAATCTTGGCTTATCACGTCCTTGCGTATGGCAACACTACTGAAATGAACTTTGTACACAAAAGTCATCAATAAAAAAGTGTAAATTCGTTATAGCAACAAATTTAGAGTTAGGATTTTAGATCCCATTCTTTCCACGACCCAAATACATCAATAAATGATACGCAGAGTGCTTATACATCTATGAGTGGCAAGTCGATAAAAAGCTCCTTAAGTTTTGTTCCGTTTGATTGCTGCCTTTTTTAGGTGTAATTTCAGTCTCATACTCAAAGCAATTAGTTTTTCTCATTCCGTAACAGATAGAAAAGAAATGAGACTTCAAATGTCCATATTAAACGATTTAATTATTTTTTACTCCTGTTCAATGCTTCTGAAAAAAAATGTTTCAAACATGACAGAAAGGTAATGGTTTTGTAAAAGACTATTATTTTGTTCGTTAAATAAAACTCTATTTTTATACATCGTAGCCACATTAGAATGTGTTTATTTAGAAAAATATTCAAACAGTAAGTAATTTTGAAACACAGCCAGTTCGGTTACAAACATCCAACAGGTAGACTCGTACCAACCATTATTAGGCTTTCATTGTCATCACTGGACCCAGTTGTTGATGAGACAATTGTTGACGAGACAATTGTTGAACGAGAATGTTTGATAAGGCGTACGAAATAGCTTTGTCTACTACGTTCTACCTACGCGTGTTACAAATATGAGTTCGTGCGAGTACAATTGTACTCTTTAAATCTATGTCTCAGTCTAAAACCAGCGACCATATCTGTGATTTGCGGCAGAATTAACAGTTCAATACGAATACCTACTACGATCTGATGAATTATGCTGAAGAGAAGTAATATTCATAGAAAAACACAATTTGTTGTTGATATATTTATTTAACATCATTTGATTTAGTAGTTCATGAATAAAACACCAGTCACTACCTCCCAAATTTTGCCCATATTATATCTTTTGATGCAGGTGCCAAAAAATAGCGATCAAAAATTCGGTATTCAAAATTACATTTCTAGTTACAAATTTGACTTGCCGTTACAATTGTTGGCATTGAGAGAATGTTATAACAGGAGACCAAAATAAGCACCGGAAGCTTTCAGACAACGCCTTCTGCGTCGAACGTCTGACACAACAACCGATGTCAATATATCTGGTGCACCAGACGATCGTGGTGGAACAAATTTTTCCGTAGCTAGTTGGCCGCAGTTATTTTTTCGATGTACGTCATTCTCGATGATCCCACACAGGTAGGGGCACAAAGCTGTCAAATCATGGTCGTATACTCAGATCATGCTGTAAAATGGAGCCCCACCTCACTACCATCTTACCGTCAATCGTCCTTGGGTGTAACTCGACCCTGATAGTAGCTATGTTGACGAGGTGAAATTGATCACCCATCTCGGTTTCCTGATTTGACCCATTTGAGTTCTATCTGTTTGAGAACATCAAGGATAGCATCTATCTACTAAAAATACAGGAATAATCAACGATCTCCATGTAAAAAATTGCTGCGTCATGTGTTGTAACAATCACGTCAGGTACACCGAACACCGCAGTTCGGTCTGCCGTTCGACGCCGTCGGGGTTATTTATGAGCTGTTCATGGTCATTTCGAGCTTAAATTATAAATATCTCACGTCGAAAATAGTGAACCTGTAAGTCAATTTGCAGCAAAATGTGGACTACCAAACAACAAGTACATTTTCATTATTTTCTGCAAATAAATCTTAGTGGTATCCGTGATTTAGGCGTATTTCACGACAGAAACTTGTACCCGTTCATCAAGCTCTTCTCAACTTCTTCAGACGAAAGATCCGATAGCTCCAAAGGAAAAATTTAAACGAATTTAAATACGCAACGGTTACTGTCACATAGCAATATCACCATGATTGATACTTTGCATAATTATGGCAAAATTTGAGCATAATAATTACAGCATGATACTTAAGATATTTTGAGGATTACAGCATTATAATCACAATCTGAAATTATTTTTCATTTTGAAACGCCACATCAGATCGTTTACGATTGTTGGTTGGCATGTAATCTATTATATCATTCCAGGGCCTGTACCCAGAGTCGCACGGGATCGTCTCAAATAAGTTTGACGACCCCGAGTTAGGGAAGTTCTCCCTGAGCAAGAGCGCAGCCCGTAACGGGACGTGGTGGGGCGGAGAGCCTATCTGGAACACGCTCACTCGCCAGGTTGGTGTGCCCAATCACCGATGTGTTGCGCATGAAGAGTTATTTAACCCTCCTTGTAATTTAAGCGTTAGCATACGGCTCTGAAACTCTATCTTTAGGTATACTCGTAATACTTAGCTCATACGGAGCAAAGTTACGCGAGCGGTAAAACTCAAATAATGACTCACAATTCACTCAAAACTACAGAATGAAAGTAGGATAAAACACACTAGTGTTCACTTCTTGAAATCTTTTCTAGAACGTTCTAGCGCCACACCACTCGTCATCAGTTGGATGTTAGAAACTGCCAGAAAAAGGAATTATCGCACATGGAAGAAAACTGAGCTCTTGTTCAATTTTGACTGAAATGGTTGCAACAGTGTCTAAAAAAAAGTGCTAAAAAATATTTTCAAGTGTAAGATTGTAAAAGAAAACTGGTAATCATACGCTAATACCAGAGTGAAACCAATTGCTCTAGAAACAAGAAAGATGACTTAAAAGTATACAAGAGAACATGAGTGTCGCTACAACTAGGAGTTGATTTCTTGAAATGAATTAAAGTACTTTTATAAACGCTTAAAATTTAATAAAGTTACATAATGCTGATATTTTAATATTGGTCTAACTCCCCATAAAAAAAATGCCTCTGTGAATCACTTTACAGTGCGTGACTAACTTTACAGTATTTGAACAACTCTACTTTTGATATGATTTGGAAATATTGTGCTCTGGTTTGTGATAAAGGGTACAGGTAGTTCAGTGAACATATATTTTCCTCAACATTAAAATGACACAAACAGAAAATTATTGACAGCCAGAAAATCAACTAAAAGAAATGTATGGTAGAGTAATAGTTGGCATAAACAAAAAGAAACCTTTTATATATAATGGCGTGGCCCTTATTTGTAACAATGACATGGAGATGATTATTATAACTTGAAGCTAACTTTTGATACGTCTTTTGTGGTAGCTTACTCTATTCTTGCGTACAAACGATTCCTAAATAAGCAAGGTTCTTCGAACTCCTCTTGTGCACGGAAGTTTTTCAGATTGCCCACCAATTTTCAATGGGATTAAGGTTAGGGGATTAGCTGTGTCACGTAATGACACATTTCTTATTTGCAAACCATTCTTCTACCAGTTTCACTGTGTGTTTGGCTTCATTGTTTAACTGAAAAGTCCTCTTGAGCAGGCTGTGTAGTAGATCATTCTAGTGCACGGTGGCAGCTCCTGCTGCGGTATCTGCCCCGCACGTGGAACTTTCATTCTTCGATCAACGATGCATAGAGTGGACAGTAAAACGATCGTTGACGGAGTGGACAGTAACGATGGACAGTAAAATAGCCTCACACCATGCTGCTCATTTTATGCTCGGCGGTGCAGGGATGGAGATCTTAGTGTCATAGGCAACAACCCCTGTACGCCTCCAAACACGACGAGCTTCGTTTCAGCCCAAACGCAGACCGCACGACCCATTTCCATAACTCAATTCTATCGTTAAAATGGTCTTTCGCAAACATTAAATGGTTCTTCACATCCTTTGCTGTAAGAAGGGAAATTCTACTCGATGTGTAGGAATGCAAACCACTTCGATGCAATTCGCTTGGAACCGTTTTCCCACTGACGTCAACTCGCATGTCACTCCACTGTTTTTGTAGGGACATACTCGTCGTCATTGGTTCAGTCATCCGTCTCTTTACGCAGCCTATACAGTGTGTTTCAGAACACGAGGTACAAAACTGCACACCAATTAGAAAATGGCTAAATAAACACTTTCTTCCGTGAAATTTTCTGAAAAAAATCCGGTTTTAGATATTAGCTATTTATTGTTTGAAGGGATGAAATTTAATTACACAATTACTCGCAATATTTATTCTGAATTTACGTCACAAACACTTTTAAGCTATCAGAGCTTACAATAATGAAATTTAGTTTTAGTGATTTTTGGTAAAAAAGTTTTAGCAAGAAGAGCCTTGTTTATGTTACACCCATTCAAACTGAGGAAGATCTCAGACCTGCAGTGGCTGCTGGTGAGATTTCTGAAATGCCAGACGTGTTCCCTAATACCTGGCAGTCGTTAAGGCTAAAATTTGAAAAGTGCACTGATGTAGGCGGAACACATTTGGAACCATTTTTGTAAAGTAAATTAAAAATATACATCGCGAGTAATCCTGTCATTAAATTTCATCCTTTAAACCAATCAACAGCTAATATCTCAAAAACCCGAATTTTTTTTCGGAAAATTTCCTAGAAGAAAAAGTGCTTATTTGGCCATTTTCTACTTGTTTTGAAATTTTGTCCCTCATTTTCTAAAGCACTCTGTATACAGGCCCTGTATTTGTACTGTATAGCGTCGAGAACGGCTCGTGATGTTGAAAGGAGCTCCGACTCTAGGCACATTAGCCATTGCTCGTCTCTCGAGGCTTTTAACTCTTGCACCAACAGTTGTGAGTGGGACCTTACGCGTTCAGCAGTTTGCCCAGAGAAAGAAAAACCGTTTATTTCCAAATAAGTTGATACATGAGATGCATTACAACATATTGAATTTTAAAAATTTCTTAATATAAAGCGTCCTTAATTGATAGACAAACGTGCCATACGAGGCGTACTAATAGCAAACTATGCTAGGTGTACTAATAGGCAAACCATACTAGGCGTACTGATAGACAAACTAAACGGGACGTACTAATAAACAAACCATACGCGGTGTACTAATAGACAAACCATACGAGACGTGCAAATAGATTAACCATGTCCGGAGCTAATTAAATCAAAATGTCATCTCTTGGAGATTCTAGAGACCAAGAGATGGCTGACAACTTATAAATAATTCAAATACTGCTAGAGAATTCTTCGGAATTCCTTAATTATTGGCTGAAACGAAGTGCGAAAAAACGAAAAATGCTTTACCCAAGCAGATTAAAACACCGTCGTAAATTATTATCAAGTAGTGAGAAAAGGTTGGTCACAAAGTAATTTATAAAAAACATCACGCAACACAACACGCACATCTAAAAACCCGTCATCAAAAATACACGCAAAAGTAAATTCATAGCTTTTTCAACATACGGACAGAAAGATAATTTTTTCACGAGTCCTATTTGCGAAAGTAGTTGCGCTTTATTTCATTTGTCTGTATAATTTTTTAAATTTTTCTATTCACAGAAACGCCCTCTGGGGTAGTGATAGACCTATTTTTGAATCATTTAGCAAGTGCAATCTATATATTTATTTCTCACATATGGTTCAGTGTTAACTGATCGCAGTGCATTACGTGAAGTGTTCAATTCCCGAAGAGCCTTTCGAAAACCATGCAAGAGCGTTGATTAATGCTAAAGCATGACAGATACAATAGTATGAAGTTCAGCCATCTGGCATGAGTGAAATGTTTTACCAAAGTTGGGATAGATGGAGAGCAGCAGCTTAATGTAGAGGGCATTACGAGCGGCTAAGTTATGTTCCTGCTTGCTTTGTACCAACACCTTGGGTGCCTGAGCTGTGAGATGAAAGTTGTGTAGAAATTGCCATACTAAGACATTTGTCCCTTGCTCAGTTCACAATCAAAAAACGGGAGATCATAATCTAAATTTATTACAGGAAATTGTTATTTCCACTTGAGCTCATAGGCAGCCAATCGAGAAGAAGAGGAAATAAACAGCAATTGAAATAGAAGCCTGTGTATGTGTTTTACCATGCTAATAAAATACATATCTGTTTTCAAGTGTTTTGCTATCTAATTAATTAACCTCGAAATTTCAAATTTGACTTTGAATTTTTGATTTCGCAGTTCAGGAAATTAAAATTTCAGAGCGAAAAATTCTCACTAAGATAACGGAAGATCGACAAGGTGGCATTGAGCGCTCGTAGCATCATGAGGAATTGTCTTCAGGTCCTCGGGGTTAACTTTGTTATCAATGAAATGACGTGAGTGCTTTTGTAGTCAATTTTTTTAGCCCTAGCACTGCTTTGCGCTTGCTTTGCAATTATTAGATACAGTAGATAGTAAAAGAACAGAAATAACATTTTATGAGAAGATAAAAATGAATTCTCTCATACTTTTTCACAACCGTTTTATGCATGCAGATACTGTAGGACTATAGGTGCATTCATAAATTGTAACAAAAGTGATAAAAATACTAACTCATCTAAACGAAAATTTTTTCAGTTTTACTAATTATTGTACTTAATTACGATGTTGAATTCTGAAACATCAATATTATCGAGTAATAGAACTCTATTTGTATTTGAATACATATGTGCTAATGTGAATTAGTAACATATCTGTCCCAATTTCGTATGATTTGTTTTCACACATTTCATCTCAGTTATCGCATAGTGGATATCTCCCTCGTATGTACCGTACATTCTCTGCACGACAGGGCAAGAAGAGCGCCACCTACTTTTGGCCAGGGTCGGAGGCTGACATCGGAGGGCTGTTTCCCACGTACTGGTACCCTTACAAAAAATCTGTGCCATTTGAGGAGCGAGTAGATGAGGTAAGCCAATTCGTTTTCACCTACGAAGAGTAGTGGACAGTACCTAGTGTTCATCTAATCAAGTGTCATCGTGATCCCCTAATTTATTTGCGAATTATACTCTTTAATTTTTATTTCGTTAATTTTTTTGAGAAGGACCAGAACTTTTGTCTTTTTCAGTTTTGTGTTACGTCACAACCACTCACAGACATGAGGCAAATGTTCGATATTATTCAATTTAGATCGATAAATTTGATTCTACCCTCTTGAAAATTTCGACCATTTTAAGCCTCATTTCACATTATTCTCAGATATTACAATTCCAATTGCAACAATATTTTCAAATTATCAGGATTTGATTCATTACTCGATGTGCAAAAGATTAATCGCGGATTCGAAAGCAATGAAACGAGAAATGGTCACTTTCCCTATACATTAGGCTGGATTCAAAATACCATCTCACATAATTGACATACACTGGAAAGAAGTTTCTTGATGTCAAAATAAGAAGCCAGAGAAGAGCATGATGAATGACAAGTTATCCTACAAAACACTTGGGAAAGGACGGTCGAAGATGCAAAACAGGACGCGGTATCGGGACGGCTAGGCCTTGAGTAATACACAAGAGATGTGGACTTCATCGAGCTGAAAGCTGGATAAATCTTTTAGTGTTTAAACACAAGGATCCCCATTGGGTTGAGATCGATAGGAAAGCGATTATTCTATTTTAACACTTTAAAGCTGTTAACACACCGTGCCATTAAGGCGGGTAGATTGGAGCTGCAATCAAACCCATACCTTGTCGTGCTTGAGCTTGGACACCATATCGTAGCAGTTGGGCTCAAAAATGAGATCTTCACGATTTTGTTTTTCTTTATTTTAAAAGAGTTTGAGATATGTCCCCGAATGTCTGTAGAAATATCAG
>JACJUY010002289.1:38216-81478 GCA_014220935.1 Platorchestia sp. MABIK | reverse complement strand
AGTAATGATTTTGGTATCATTGGATGCAGAATAACGTGGACATTCCAAAAAGTTGAATGCTTTACCTTTAATTTCCAATTTTAAATGAATAAAAAAATAAAAATAAATAAAAATAAATTCAAACAAATTCAAATTAATTACGTCATAACTTTGGAACAAAAATGAATTTGGAAAAACTATTCAATTCTTTCGAAAGTCCTTGTTTTTTCGCATGCAATAATACTAAAATCATCACTGTAGCTTAAAAACTGTAGGAGAAGAAGCTTTTTGAATCTTAAAATCATCTCTTGAAAAATCTAAGTTTCAAGACGTTTTCCATAATAACTCCGAAGCTTACAAAGCTAGAGCGATGCGGTTTGTTGCATTTGAAAGTAAAATGTGTGCTCTAAAAATCAAATTACCATTTTTTCCAAAAACTTCATGTAACACTTTCCGTAGATTTTTTACCCTAAAATTATAACTTTAACCTACCTCTTTCAAAAAAATTCATATAAATTCGGAATGAAATAAATCTAAAAAACCGGTAATATCATTTTTAGAGAACATATTTTACTTTCAAATGCAACAAACCGCATTGCTCTAGCTTTGTAAATTTCGGAGTTATTATGAAAAATACATATATATGTTTTTTTTATTATAATAAATAATTAATTTTCTATGCCCCCAATGAAAATTTTTTATAGAAGATAAGTTGTTACAAATGTGGAGATCTAGTAGTCTGCAAATTTTCATAGACGTACGTCCCATAGAAAAAAAGTTTCCCATTTATGGATATGGTTCCCTTTATTAATTTATTAAGAGTCCCCTTCCCTAACAGATAAACCGCTTTCCTTAAATAAATACCTAGAGTAGCTCGACCACGACGGCAATGTCTCGGTTTTGATCGAAGTCGAAGATTGATGGAAATTCGCCTCCACATATGCAAAAACGTTACTTTATACTTGCACATTTCCTTTAATAGCTTTGATGAAGAATATTTCAGACATCATATTAACCCTACCAGACCTAAAGCTCTGAACCTAAGTATTAAAACTTTAAACCACAAAAAGTCAATTCAAACGTATGGGGCAGACATTCAACATGATTAACCGTAAGGTTAGACCACAAATAGTTGATGATTTTTAGTTTGTGATGCATTTTTTTCACGAACCATACTAAGTACCAAAAATTTGCTATTGCGGTTTAGCGGCATTCTCGGAAATTACAGAAAAATTGGTTTAGTGGTCTGTTAGGTTTAAAAGACCAATAAAATTTTAGTCTAGACTGATTTGGATATTGATATCTGGCATCCCTGATGTAGGACGTTTTCGTTTATTTAGGAAATATTTTACCCAAACGTGAGCGCATCCCGTAAAATCCCAACCGATTTAGGGAGCTGTATCTCACCATCAAGGTAGAACTGTAAATGATTTATCTGATGAAAGCGATGCAAAAAATTTTTATTTTTCAGACAACGTAGGAATTAAAATAACAAATAAATTAAATATTGATACAACAAAAAAGCGTTCAAAATTTTTTATGGTCGAAGTGAATAATGTATCCAATTTGAAAAAGGTCGAAGACGTCCACGTGACGATTGAACTGTTCTTGCGATGAAGGATGGGAGAGCAGATAACCACGAAGATGTAGATCGGAGGAGGGTAACTATATATTTCCGTTGCGATGACAAGTTTCACATACATACTTACATGACACAATAATTTGTAGGCATCTTACGAAAAGCGGCTGAAGTCCTGGAGTCACGACAGTCAATAACCGTGAGAACTTTATAGCAACAACATCCAAAGCTTTTCACTTACTTCGACTATGCACTTTTTTTTATTAACGCAGCTGCCAAATCAGCGCTTCACAGATTCAGCAAGAGAAGGGGGAGTGTCCAGCGTAAACGTGCTTCTAAAATAATTTTAATCGCGAGAGAATGAAATAATAGGCCCTGTTTGTTTCCCATTATATTCGTCTCTTTCTACCATTATTTTTATCTCCGTATTAAGATGCTGATAGTGGAACAGCCATAATAAGTCCAATTTTGGTCTGCTCATTAGTGCAGACATGACAACGGAATAAGATACAATAGATCACAATTAGAATAGAATGATTTAAACATAGCGTCTCTGCACGTAGATAGGTCAGCACTTCATTATGATTTAGGGAAGTAACTGTCCCGAAGAGTAACCGAACATTTGACTCCCTGCATGGACAACTGCGCAACCACACAACTGCACCTTAGGACATTTACTCTCGATTGCTACCAATAATTCAAACAATACAATTTAAATTTGAGCAATGCAAATACTTGACATCATTATTTCTGCATTGCTTCGATCTAAAAACGTATTACTAAACTTTTCATGCGTTAAAAACAAGTTTAGGCATTTTCAGTCAATAAAAAGAATTGTGACGTTTAAGAATAAAGAAGCCAAGCGTTTGGGTGGTTAGGCCAGCATAAGAAAATGTCTCACATTAAGCTGTTTAGGCCAAATTTCCTCAGCGATGCATTCGTTAACTTAATAATCGTTATCGAATAAAGTAACATGAAGTGCTCAAGAATTTGCTTCCCCTCAAATTTTTTCGTTGATCGAGACTCGGTTCTCATTTTGGCATGTAAAAATGTTTCTTAAACATCAAGTTCCTTAGCTGACGTTAAAGTAGCACTTGAATATTTTCATCGCTTAGGTCATACTTTGAAATATTTACTCTATTCTAACATCAAAGTGCGTGCCTTTAACCCATGTAACTTGCTACTAATTTACTCGCAGCGGAGCCTGTATGACAAATGTCTTGAAGACAATTGGGGATGACACCTATATTCAAGTGGAGTTCAAGGTGGTCAAAACTATACGTGTTCACGTAGAGGTATTTGATTAGAAATAAAAATTCCAAGATACACGTATTTAATGAAATCAATATTTATTTAGTAAAGTCAATGAACACAATTTTTTTGTAATAAGTTTTTGAAAACAAGTAGGAAAAAAGTCAAATGTCAAATTTACATCAATCATGGAAGAAGAAAAGAAGATTTATATATATGAAAAGGAACAAAATAATAAAATGTTCAGTATTAATATTACGTTAGTTGTGAACGAAATACTGATTGAAAATCATTTAAAACCTATTTTTTCTTTTAAAATGGGGAGAGATTCTAAAATGTTGAGGTTTATTTGGTTTGATGCGGATGAAATTACTCTAAAATCGCCTAATCTAACAGGAGTGTCGCACTTCTCTGCACGAGAGCGGGCTGAAGAGTGGGAAGGTGTGGAATGTAAATCAATAGCTCTAAAACTCCTACCGGCATGCTCTACAACACCAATACTGAGGGCTCGAGTAGTCGAGCCCACGTACTCGGACTCACACTGTGCACAACTATATTTATAAATTACAAATAAGAGCATACCTTTAGGAGTTTTATCTTTATAATTGGAATATGATCCTAATATATACGTATTGACTAACACAAATTTATAATTAATCTGCTAAAAATGTTCCGACAAAAGAATGACAAGGTCTTTTTTAAGTTTCTCCGATTGTTGACCGAAGAACGGAAAGGAGAAAAAATTTTTTTTAGGAGCGGAAGGTAGAGTTTGAGCGATAAAAATTTTTCTGTTCGAAAAGTTCCTGATACAAGAATCTACTAGTTGTGATGGAAAGCCATTGTTGTTAAGAAAAACCTTTAAAATTCAAATTCCTCATGCATAGATTCAATTGAAGAACACACACGACCTGGATAAGTGTTTTGATGCTATTTAGTTTGTGAACCTAACCTTGAAGGCCTTTTTTTCCGCATAAGACAAAATAAAGCTCCGAATTTCAGAATATCTTCCCATTTTAAAAGAAAAACCGGTTTTAAATAATATGCAATCAGCTTTTCCGTTATAACTAACATAATATTAATACCGAACATTTTATTATTTTGTTCTTTTCATATATGTTTCAGGGTGTCCCAAGAAACCGAGGTGAATCGGCCTCACTCCAGCACTTGTTGCCCTTGTTTCCTGTCGTGAAAAATTTAAACAGGATAATTTTCAGCTTCCTATCCCGTCTTATACTGGGATTTCATTCGTTTTCTGCTGGGCGTCAGGTTGTGCAGCGGTCACTGGCATAGCGTGCAGCGATCAATGTTGTAAGGGCATAAGGTGAGCTCTATTTTACAATAACAAGTATTTTTCTTGTTTCATGACCTTCTTTCTTAGCTTACTGTTTCTACGCACCTTGTGCAATGTGCATAGATTCCGCGTTCCCTCAACTCTATACTAAATGGTGCCTTCATCCTTCCTCTTTTTGAACATCTTTGTCGTGGTAAAGGGAGGCCAAAACTTTCTTATATAATAATAATAATAATAATGCTTCCATAGGATAAACTGAGCTCGCGTATAGTAGATACTTGCGAATCAGACTTCTGACACGATTTTCAAATTTTCGTTAGCTTGTTTGCTCTTTGCTTTTTCACCGGACTTATGCGGAAATTTAGCTTTCACTCATCTTATGGTGCCTTATGGGGTGCGTAGAGGTGTGAGTGGTGCCGTATGATGCCACTCACCTCTCTACAGCAAGATACCACTCACCCCTCCACAGTAAGGCACCACTCACCCCTCTTCAGCAAGGCACTACTCACCTCTCCACAGCAAGGCACCACTCGCCTCTCAACAGCAAGGCACCACTCACCCCTCCACAGCAAGGCACCNNNCTCTACAGCAAGGCACCACTCACCCCTCTACAGCAAGGCACCACTCACCCCTCTACAGCAAGACACCACTCACCCCTCCACAGCAAGGCACCACTCACCCCTCTACAGCAAGGCACCACTCACCCCACTACACCAATGCACCACTCACCCCAAATACCTCTCACCCCTCTACAGCAAATACACTTTGTTTTCTGCATCAGAAGTAGATGCATCAGTTACATTACTGATGAAAATTTAGTTGTCCTGAGACGTAATTGTTGATAAGGTAAAATATTTTACCATATGTTGATTATATTATCAATATTTTGAAAAGGGAAATTTGTTGGAGTTTTTATTTATTTCCTTTCAATGGTATTTTATTATAGTTCCAATTAATATCCAATTTCAGTAGTCATTAGTTGTTGGTCTATATGCAATAGAAGAAGAAGTCAGAATTTTATTATTTGATGGAAATTCAGGTCGAATCTCACAGGAGCTATAAAAAACGTTCGTTTTACGTGACCATTAAATATTGCCCAATGTTCATGAAAATTTGGAGGAATTATTTCCATTTGACAAGGAATCAGAGTAGCATGTGCTGGATTTCATATCATTACTTTGAATTTCTACCTATATACGCTTAGGATACCCTAATATAAATATATATTTATTTTCTTCAATGATTGATGTAAATTTGACATTTGACTTGTTTTTTCTAATTGTTTTCAGGTTGATAATGACACTGGAGGTCGAAACGTTAAAAAAATTGTATTCACTGACTTTCTAAAATAGATAATGATCTCATTAAAGACGTGTATCTTGACACTTTTATTTATAATTAGAATATGCAGAAAGCAAACCACTTCTATATATCGGTATTTGATTAGTCTTCAGAAAGTTGAAATATGCTGACAAGTTCATTGGGAGAAGTGATTTGACATCTTCATAGATCATAGAAACATGTGTAAACCAAGTTTATTGCGGGAATTTTTAGAGTTTATGGAAAATCTATGAATCCTTTGTGTATAGGTCATCATTTGCAGTAATACAAAAAATCCTTTCACTAGTTCAAGATTAAATCAGTCTTCTAGCAAGAATGAAAGAAAGAAAAAAAGAAAGAAAACCTGTTTATTTCCAATAAAGGTCAAACATGAAATGTTAAAACATTGGTTATACCTCAACATTAAAATCCTTAATTGATAATAACATATTGGTATCGTAATACCCATGTATTAATGATTAACAGAAAAGCACAACAAAAATGAGTTCTCTTTGTTGCGCAATTTGATTTTGACAGTGCATTTGAATATAAGTACCTAAGAGAACACAATCCTCGTAACGCTTAGTTGAAATATGCATTCGCTTGTGTGCACTTATATTGACATACAAGCGAAAACCGCATTCAAATACCTTAAACTTAGAGATCCTTAATTGCCATTCATTCATGGTTATCGTAATACCCATGTTAATTGTTGAAACAAATGATTCGCGACTGAGAAGACATAATGCATGTGACGCATTGATGAAAACCTTCCCGTTAGTGCGTTCTTAAATTGAAATATGAGCATACGAACATAGGAACTAGTGATACGAGCGTGTTAAAAGTAAAATGGCAGATTTTATTAATTTTCCGTCTAGAACTATGAGATCGACAGTTGGGATTTGGGAAAATTTTTCACACTAACGCATCAAGTAGTATGCCAAATGATGAGCTCGGAAAGAATCTAATAACGATTACAACCAAAAAATTAGGATGTTTCCTACTTACGTTAATAGTACTGACACGAAAGCGTTCACCGGAGTCAAAGACATGAGAAGGATTATTGTACAATGCTAGCCGTAACATTTTCAACATAGCTGGAACCCTACAAAACGTTAACTACCTAAAATAGTGTTGCCATAATGTACTCACGAGCGTAACAAAGTAAAATTGCCTCACAAAACTAACAAGAACAATTTAAGACTAGAATACGAAAATGAAACAATGATGTTCTCTAAAGTTATAACATTTGTTGAATCCATGGTCTTTTAAAATGTTTTAATACGAACGAAAGAAGAAGAAGAAAAAAAAAGATGCTAAAATACCTTCACATTAACATCCTTTCTTTCTCTGCGGTAATTAATTTGGTTTGGAAAATGCAAAAAAATATGAGTAACTAAGAAAACAAATCCCTGTGACACATAGTTGAAAACACTCTCGTTAGGGGACACGTATATTGGAATTTGAGCAACCGAACATAGTAACTAGTGATTGGAGGGATCAATGTTTAGAGTAAAATGGGCAGACTTAATTATTTTGCGTCTAAGACTATGAGATCGACATTCAGGAAAATTTTCTTTTTTTCGTTTTTATGTATCGAATAGTATTCCAAAATAATAAGCTCGAAAGAAATAAAATGTTTTACCATAATGCAAATTTATAATTTTTCCCAATTACGCTGATAATACTGGCACAAAAGAGTTCACCGGAGTTAGAGACATGGGGATTGTTGTACAAGGGTAACCATAACATCTGCAGCATAGGTGGAACAGTACGAAAAGATAACTACTGAAAATAGTTTTGTCTTAATGCACTCACGAACGTAAGAAAGTAAAAATTGCCAAATGAATTACGTCGCATTTTCAAATATTTTAATATGAGCGAAAAATGATTTCAAATTTCTTAATATTTAGACCTTGACTTGATATTTACACATGGGGATCGTAATACTTATGCAGGTTAATTGTTGAAACAAACGGTTGGGAGAAAAGCAAGTAAAAAATACGTTTCCTTAGTTGCGTTGGTCTGATTTTGACTATGCATTTTATTACAAGTGATCAAGAAAACATCATCCATGTGATGCATGCATTGTTGAAAACACTGTCGTTAGTGCACTCCCATATTGAAATTTCAGCTTACGACCAAAGGAACTAGTGAAATGAGGGATTAAGGTTGAAAGTAAACGGGTAGATCGGCTAGTAAAACGGGTAGTAAAAGGAGAAGAATATTTTACAGTAGCACAATAATTATATTTCCTATGCTAATGACATTGGCACAAAAAAGTTCACCGGATTCAAATACAGGAGAAGGATCGTTGTACATTGCTAACCATGACATTTGCAACATTGCTGTGACAAAACGAGAAAGTCGAAACAACCTAAAATAGTGTGGTCAAAATTTGCTCAAAGAATGTAAGGGACGACACATTGTCACACAAGATTAACAAGGGCATTTAAGGACAGGAATATGTTTTACATATATATATACACATACGCACATATATATATATTGATACACAAATATACACATATATATATACATACACACATACATACGAGCGTTACATGTGCATGCATACATACATGTACTTGATATTCGCATACAAGCAATCAAATTGCATTTGTTTGTTACAATGATGTCTTGATTATTGTATAATGTAATGAAGGATAGGATAATTAACAAGAAAAATTCGTGACTATTTTTCCAGTACGCACTGAAGTTCACACTTATTGTGAGACGCAAGATAACGAGCTATTTTAGTTTTGAATTCTCTTAATGTTTGAGGGGTTTTGATGCTCTGGGGAAGTTTGTTCCACCGTAAGGCACTTGATACTGACAGAGCTTTCAGCCCAATGTTATATGAACGGTATTTGATTCAGACATTGCATCGTACGATAGAATGGTTTTAATAATTTGTAATTCATGGTACATCCCTAAGTATAACATCATACCTTTAAGGTATGAAGAAAATTTTTTTTATCACCTAACAAAGTACGTTGAGCAAAAAATTTACTCAAAAGTGCATGAAGAAGAAAGTTTCAAGGACCATCAGTAAATGTCGAGTTTAGCCATACAGGCTCAGAGTAAAATGAATGTCTAATAATTTCATCTCAAAAATATCCCGTAAATTTCACAAAGGACTAGTTAACTGATATTTGCGCTTCTGATTTCTTTAAAATACAAGGTTCCCATTAAAACTACGTACATGATTTGGTCTTTCGATCGTCAAAGATAAATGAATTTCTGAAAGAATGTCTAAAAAAAATATTTGATTGCATTCACCAGGTCCTGAAATGGGTGACGATGGATGCAGAGGAGCGGCCAGCTTTCATCACGGCGTATTTCAGTGAGCCAGACCACACGGGTCACCAAAAAGGGCCAGACTCTGAGGCCGTGAGTGCGTGAGTGTAGGAGTAACGAAAGCATTTTCACAAATTCATTCTATTTTTTATTCCTTTTAGAGGTTTCCCGTGGGTGCTATAAAAGATTGGGTCTGTGAGAGTTAGAATAATTTTTTTCCGAGTCCGATGGCACAACAATTTTTAATAAACAGTCGTGGCAAAAGTACTCGACAACAATAAAAATACTTGGAAAGGCGATAAAAAAATAAGCCACGAGTAACAAAACAAACATTACCACAGCATCTAAGAGTTAACAGAATTTCACGCATCATTCATCATAATAATTGAAGCTCTGGTTTTATCACCAAAAATATGAATAAATACACAATGGGATCCATGGTACTGTATCAAATCTAGGTTTGCTGTTCAGCTGTTGTATGTTATTATCTGCAATGTATTCGAAATGGTTCTAAATGATTAGAGTTAGGATGGTAACGAGATAAAACTGTCCTAGGATCGAAAGAGCCCGCTTTCCGCAGCATGGTCCCCATGGCTCAGGATTTCATCGACATCAAGATTTTCTGCATGCCGTTTATGGAACTTGACAAAGAGCGAGTTCCTTTCCCACGCAAACCCTGCTAATGTACCTAGAAACTACTTACATGCAGAGAGATGCGTAGTGTACCACGTACCTATAGTGCCAGTTTGATTTAAATTTATGAAAAGTACATCCATGCTGTAAAAATTTAACACAGTACACTAGGTAATAATTAAAGATATATACAAAAAAGACTCATATTTAATAAGTTTTTTCCTCGTAACTTGTAAAATTAATTTAAACAACTCATTGACATCTCTCTTTATGAAGCCAAAATCTTTCGAATTTTTTGCCATTTAAAGCGAGTGATATTTGTAGACAGTGCAACGTCAGACGCAATGTCCAAATTCGTTAGCTGAGCTAGGGTGAATAATGAGCAATGATCACCCCGAGACAAAGTCAGTTGGTGCACATAGTACCGGCAGAATTAAGTTAAAAAGGTCGCAAATGAACGTTCACTCTACGAAATTTAATTGTAATTCAAAGCCCTAGGAGACCGAAGCAGTATTCGATTTTGAGCTTTATAATTCAAGTACAAGTTTTCTAAGCACGATCTGTGCGAAATTTTAGATTCAAATTTTTGATTGTGTGAATGCAACAGCTCTGACTGTCTTTACTGAGTCCCTGATCTGTGATCTAATTAACTAGGTACATGCTACTTTGTAATTTATTGTCAGTTCGGTAGTTGAACGTGAGTAGTAAAGCTTGATACGTACGGGACCATCTGCTTTGTCAATATTGGTGTTTATTTTCTGAGACTTACATACGGTGATGTATCAGCTGAACGAACAGCTGCAGCGAATGGATGGCATCGTAAACCGGTTAGTGGCTGGTTTAGAGAATGCGAAGCTGCTGGACTGCGTGAACCTCGTCTTGATCGCGGACCACGGCATGGCTGGTGGGGGAGAGAAGGAAAAAATCATCCTCTCAGATTACGTCGAAGACATTGACAACTCCTCAAGTACCTACACTGGTGCATTTGCAACTATATCTCCTCAGAATAAAAGTGAAGGTAAGTCTTTAGCACTGAAAAGTGGGCGATTCATAATTTGTTTTGGCACCGCTACCTTCAAATGTGGTGGCCCTCTATATTTTTGATTTCACCAATGCCACCCCAGAAGTTATAACGCTATACTTTGGAGCATGGTTATGGTGAGATCAAAGAATTAAGATGACTGAAACGTGTTCATGTCCTACATTCACTGTTATCATTATTGTCGTGAAAATGTTTTGGTCACATTCTTACATTTTGTTATCCAAAATTGGACAGGACTTTTCAATGTCCTCGTCATAATGTTATTCATGATATAACATTATTTAATTTATATATATGCTGCTAACACTCTCCATTAAAAGAATATATTAATGATTATTTCATGTGAGTCGCAACGTGCGCTCTTTCGCGTGAATTGTTTTAATTAATTTGGATCAATGCAATTCGTTTGGTAGCGTAACCTCCTTACATCATCATCACCTGCTCAAGCTTATGGGAAATTATGAGATCAATTAACTGATTGGTTAAAAGAAAGTCACAGAATTACTTTAGCGCAACAGAGAAATCATCTCATGCATGAAATGAATGAGAGGTAATTTTACAAAGAAAATGCTACACATGATAAAAACGATCATCAATCAAACCTACGCGTGAATCAGTTGTTGAGAATAGTGCTCAGGAGAACACGTATAATAGTACCCATCTTACTCGCGGAACCCAGGATGCTGGTACAAAGCGGCTTTTATGGGACTTTTACGTTAACGCGCCACTCAAATATATGATTATAAAGGAGGTTAAGCCAAGGGAATCCTTGCATGCCCGAAGGCAGGCGAGGGCGGAGACGACAACCTTCTTCTATCACTGCTTTTTATTGAATGCATCTGCTTGCCCCTCTGAAGTTTGAACTCCTGAAGGAGTGAACAACAGTCTCAGACTTAATTAAGACGTATTCGTCACTTCACGCATAAGAAAAAACAGGTTTCGCACGACAATGTTTAACTTCGATAAACCAATGGAAAAAAACCCGTGTCCTCAAATAATTAGATTGGATTAGATTCCACAATTGATCTACGTAGAATGAATAAGATCCTAGGTGTTGAAGACTAGAAAGACATTGGAATATATTAGGGGAAGAAAAGATGTGTCTGGTAGCACAGCTGCTTGGGGACGCTCAGCGATGTTGGCGGTGCAAATGCGAAGAGGGCTAGGGTATGAGGACAAACGAAGCTTTTCAATGGTGCTCGTTGTGTTGTAACGGCCGATTGTGATGAGATCGGTCGAGGATCGCAGAATTACGCCTATGCTGCACTTATTGACGAGAACATATTTCTCATATGATGGCGGTTCTTATCAAGACATTAGAATGGAAGTCGTTGACCCGAAGCACTTTCCACGCAGCGTTTTACTTCGTGGATGCGATGTAGTGAAGTTATATGAGAATATAACAGTCCAAGGAAGTAACTCGATCAGAAGGACTAGGTTAGTCATAAGTTATTCTATAAGGTCAGCGTTAGGGTGCCTGCACACCAAAAGATTTGAAGCGAGAAAGCAAGCGAGCTTGAATTGATTAACATGGATTCCTATAAGGGTGCACATACCGCAAGCAAGCGAGCGAGGGAGAAAGCCAGAAGATTGGCTGAAGCGAGAAAGCGACTTCAAGATGGTTTCACGCTCGAGAGCTGCAGCGGGATGCAGCGAGAGCTGCAGCTCGAGAGCTGCAGCATGATCCGATGTTTAAACTGTACTGTGCCTTTGGAACTCAAAATATCCAAAGCACAATGACAGATTACATGTTTCAAAGCAATGGGATGAATTAGGAATGGAACTCAACGTTACAAACACATGCTTGTACCGCTTGTGGCTGTTATAGACTCTCTCCATGACATTCAGGGGCAAACTGGCTGTCTTTTGGTGTGTGATAGATCTCGCCTGACATGTTTCTCTCTCACTTGCTTTCTCGCTTTCAGTCTTTTAGTGTGTAAGCAAACTAATTCATAAGAACAGCTTACTCTTCACGCTCTTAAATATATTGTAACTTTCATTCACTTGATATCAGCAAAGGCTTAATAAAATGATGGACATTCCCAACACGATCACAATACTAATCTGTTAGTGTTACTACGGTGAAGGATTTGCGTGTTGGGTGTTCGGCGTCTTGCAATATAGCTGTCTGAATATTTGTATTAGAATTTTGTCCCATTCAACTGCTAAACACCAAACATTTGTTCTTGTGATGATGGAATGAAGAACAATTGAGAAATTTTGTCTGGTTGAGAATTTGGCGCACAATAATCATCACGTTAAGGTATAATGAATATAAAAAGAGAGGATTTTAGACTCTCATTTTAGATTCATTACACTTTAACGTGATGATGACTGTGCGTGTCAAACTCTCAACAAGACAGAATTTTCTCAGTTGTATCATCAATTAACAAATGAATTTTCTTTCAATTTTAATGGAATGTTGGTTCTCATTAAGGTGCGCATAACGAGAAGAAAATTCATTTTCATGTAAAGCTGATAATTAATGATAACATTCACTCTGAGTAGCTGGAGATCTGAGTGTGCGATGCTTTTAGTGAGGATTATCAAAACTCATTATTTAACACAAAAAATACTCCCTCCAATTGTAGTTCCTAATGTTAAACTATGGAAACAAATGCCGAATAAATTTGGAAAATAATAAATGCAGAGCAATTGTGATTGAAATGAACATCTATAAAGCATTAGTGCGAAATATGTATTTCTTTCCCAGAAATAACTGAGTGTTTCAATTGTCTATTCAACATTGGTTCAAGGTGTTTCAGCAGCAAAGCTTTGCAAGCATTTTAAATCATTCCAATGCCATCTGGTACTTTACAAGAGTCAAGTAAGATTCCACCGTTAATTTAAGCCCAAATCCTAATCCCTCCTCCACCTTTCAGTTGCCTCAAACGATGAAGGTGATTCCGTCTATTTAACACTCACCCTTTGCTTCCATCATCAGGGCTATGACGAATATCACGCGTTTCGTCAGTGAACAGAATTTTCGAAAACAAGACCTTAATGATGTCCTCGGCTCATTTCGGTTGATTTTGTTCGTGACTTTCCAAAAATGCCTGGTTTTGCTGGCTTAGATATACCCTTAAGATAGTGACATCGAGTACTTTCCGATTTACTTTTCCAACCAATGCAGTACACAGTTTCCCTCTTGTCTATCCAGGATTTTTTTACAGCTTCACGTTTACTTCGTTGCATATAAGGGCATGAAAAAATTCTTGATTACCTTTTATCAGCTCTCTGACACAATTTCTTAAGACCACCGGTAACGTTCTACATAGTTAGGGGACATCTACCCATAATTTTTGCTATTTTCTGTGTAGTTTTACCTGTTGCTAATTCATGGCTAATGATAACTTTCTTAGATTCAGTCAAGCTATGTTTATGAGTCTTAGTAATCACTCACAAAAAGAACCCTGCGTTATTAAAATTTGGTGCATGTGAAACACTGATTAAAGTAAACATGGCGCATGTGTGTGAACATTACCTGTAACTACGATTTTTTACACTATGCCCACTCATGAGTGCCAATATTTTCTGACAATTTCACGTTAACTTATTTCTTCCTTCTTCACATAATTGAGTAAATGTCATCTCGCAAATAATTTACAAGCAATTTATGCTGTCCACGAGGTGTGATGTTCATCGTACTAGGAATAATTTTTGTAATGATTTCAATATTTAGTTGATATCCTGTACGACTGTTTTAAACTATATACATGGTAGTCACTCTTCAGACACCATCGCTGAAGTTGAGAGGCATGCAGAGATCTCGAAAAAAATGTACGCACGCTTCAGACTTAAAAAATAATTTTCTAGACGGGTGAGTTGAAGTTTTGAGAAAAATGAAGTTAAGATCCAATTTCATAAATGAAAACACTTTTTCCTAAAACTTAATCATCCGAAGGCTAGATTACTTGCTCAAAATGATAGCCTTCATGGTCGATACAATTCTATAGGTACGATTCACGACTAATTCCCGTACTTCTCACCAGGTGTTCAATACGATTTCTGTTCACTTCACTTAAATAACATCTCAGAGTGAGTCCAGCTCACGTGGTATACGGTGGTACACTTCGTTTTTGATTTGTGTGTTGTAAAAAGTTAGGGCCATAAGGTCTGAAGAGCGCGCAGAAAACTCGATTGTTCCTCTGCGTCCTACCCAGTAACCTAAAACATTCTGAACCAGGTATGATCGAATATCTCAATGATAGATAATGTTGAAGATAGAACATGCGATCGTATTGATGATGAAACATGCCTTTGCCGTACAGTGCAATTAAGGGTGGCATGAAAATGGAATCAAGTTTGGCAAGTACATTCCCACGCGCGTTCAACACTAAACTGTCTTTATGCCACTAGACTTTTTTATACGGCGCATCGAGAGACAAGATATACCGTGGCAGTCCATGTATCTGAACACACTTTGGGGTGCGATACAAGTGGTGTGTGCCGAAATCCCAATGGGACGCTTTGGAGCAAAGCCAAGAACCACTTGTGACTCGTATTCTGAAATATATCAATGTTGAAGGTCATCTGATTGAATATTTCATCTACCTTTGGAGCATTTAATTAATTTAAAAATGAATACCTTTTTTTCAGACTGAACTCAAACACTACTTTCCTCATAAATACGATTTCCCTGTTTTTTAGCACTAATGATGCCAACCTATAAAATTTGAACATTTTCTTGCTGGAGATCTCAGTGAGCTCAACAAACAGGAAAAATTTACCAAGAAATATGACTGAAGGTAATAATGGGGTTCGAAGAGATTAATTGCCTGTTGCGAAATAGGAGTTAATTCTGATAAACACATCATACGAAGCTCAAGTGACTCAGAAATTGAGGTCTCACCATTCTCATGAACACATGGACTCTTGACATTAGGCTGAATAACTTATACGATCTCAATCCATTGGATTCCTAATAGTGTTATTTTGAATATTGCTTTAAATTGTCTATGAGACCAATCAACTACTTCCGCTGTTCGGACATTCTGATTGACCTCCTGTCAGATGAGAGTTCAACACATACATGATCATTTAAAAAAACATTATCATCATGTATCCAATTTTTTGGGAGATTAAATATCAGGTCATTTCATTAGTTCAGTTCCAATTTTTGAATAAATGAAACAAGTGACCAAATGTTACATTTAATTAAACACTCAATCATCCATGTACATTCAATAAAATAAGTACGCTGATCATCGCTGATTACCTGATTATCTATGACTTCCTTCCATCTATTAAGAAGCGTATTAACACCATCATTGGAAGATTCTTTCGGTTTTTATTTGAAAAAATCGCACATGCCTATTTCAATCTCTTCTTGCGCTGCAAAAGCTTTTCTTCCAAATGATTTTGCAAGCCACAGAACAAATGGTAGTCTGAAGGAGCTGCAAGTTTCCTTTCTTGAACTCATAAAACATTGTGTGACTCAAAGAGTTCTCATACCTTAAAATTGACCAAATTTTCAAATTTCAGTTTTTTTTATTGCAACTAGGTAGACAAAAATGAAAATGGAAATGTAAAATTGAATTCTAAACACATTTGCTTCTATAAGATTTTTCGATTTTGCAGTATGAAAAAGTCATTGCGCTAACACAAAAAACATATGAATTTGCATAAAAACAATTGTACCTTCAACAATATTATTGTCAACGTAGAAGCGTGATTTTGGTCTCATTTGACTCGGAAATACTGCCGAAACGAAGTGACGAAGGATATTTTGAATTTCGAATTAAAAAAAGTCTATTGAGACCAGGGTTGCAGAGTCGGAGGAATAAATTCGCGACTCCGACTCCGACTCCGACTCCGCCTCTTCAGAATTTTGCGACTCCGACTCCGACTCCACCTTTCCAGAATTTTGCGACTCTGACTCCGACTCCGACTCCACCTTTCCAGAATTTGGCGACTCCGACTCCGACTCCGACTCCACCTTTCTAAAATTTTGCGACTTCAACACCGACTCCACCAAATCACAATTTTGTGACTCCAACTCCACCTATTCACAATTTATAAGATGAATATTACTGCTAGCAGGTATTGCAACCTGTACATGTGGTTTTATGATCTTTATTTACGAACGACTTCCAAATTGGCAATAGAATGTTAAGAATCAACTCTTACTAATATATATCTAACAGTGTACATGATTCTTCAAAAATGACAGTATTCGATCATTTTCTTTAAAAAAGTCCCAAAATTTAGATGACAAACAAATAGATCCACCCTAATAGTACTCGCGATTAAAAAATTTTTGTACTTGTGCACTGGTGAAACTCTTATCACTGATACGGTCAATTAGCATCCTTATGAACGTCACAGACGTACACACCAACCAAGCAAGCAACAACTGTGTATTATATTTCAAATTATTATTAACAAAGAAGTTTTCAACAAATTTGCCAAATCTTTTTTCCGCGATAAGCTGCATTTTCTCAACAATAGATTCAATTTTTAAGTAAATTTTTTTTTTCGTGTAAATAAAAGTGAGCAGATGTTAGGTTTTCCACATCATTTGAATGGTATTTATGATACCATCCAATCAAGCTAATTCCCATTGTATTAACATAGACGAAATTAAATACATAAACAAATATTTATTTATAAATTGATTGATACACCTAGCGTTTCAATATATATATCTAGTTTTTTGTGACCAATTTCCACCGTAGGTTGTAAACTCATAATAAATCAATTTTCACGAATGATTAAATGCCCAAAACTCCTTAGTTTTAGAGTTGTGAGGACTTAAAGAAACTTTGAAACCTAAAGTATGATACCACGTGTGCGTCAATGTTAGCGCTACCTTTTCACTTCAAATTAATCCAAGTCAAGTTCATTTTCATCCAAGTCAAGTTCATTTTAATCTAAGTCAAATTCGAGTAAATCCAAGTCAAGTTCGAATTCATCAAACTTTAGGTTGAGTTAAGAATTTCCACAATCACTCATTAATTAGAGCGTTTTTTGCATTAAATATGTTTCTATTGGACGTCATGAGAAAGACAATCGTTTTTCCTTTTGTCAAGGAATGCATAAAACTTTCGCCTGTGTTACAATTTAAAGACAAGCTGTCGTAAAATGTGCTAAGTATCCAGCATCAGCAGGCAGAGTGTAATTCAGATATTAGAGCGGCGTAAAAGATACCAGCCAAATCTATAACATAACCAGTTCACTTTGTTTTGTACTACTCATTGAAGTTATTTTAAATTCTGCATTAATGTAAGTATGCATTCATTCAATTATTTGTGTTCAAAATGTAATTTTATGTTACACATAGCAGTATCGGGGATGTTTCCACTCTCATTTAGAGATTTCCATATTTGAAATTTCATTTCATCACATGTATGAAATCATATGCATGCGAACACATAAGAGAACTATTGGACGTTACGATTTAATCTTTAAGAGAAATATACAAACTCGATTCACTGAGTATTTGTGTACGATTCCGTTTGAATACAATTGATAGGAGTACATTACACAGATACATTCCTGCATTAGCAATAAAAATGTTGCCATCCCTTCAAATTAATAGGCCGAGGCAAATATATCATCTCCGTCGATGAGATAAATTGTAACTTCTTTTCATGAAAATCGTTTGGACGAGCGAAAAAGGACTTTGTTGCTATATTTTTTCATGGATTAAATCTACATATCGTCCAATGATAATCTTATTTAGCAACATGTATATATGATTTGATACGTGTGATCAAGTGAAATTTCACGCATATAAATCTTTATTCAAGTGTAAATAATTCCTCGATACTACTATGTAAACGAGTATGTGTAACATAAAATTACCTTTCGAACATAAAAATTTGAATAGATGCAAACTACCATAAATGTAGAATTGTAAAAGAACTTTAGTGAGTAGTATAATAAGAAGTTTTTATAATTGCCTGGTATCGTTTACGCCGCTCAAAGATCTGAATCACACTCTGCCTCCTGATGCTGGATACTTAGCACACTTTACGACAGCTTGTCTTTAGATCGCAACACCGGACACCGGCGGAAATTTTATGTATTCCTTGCTGAAAAGAAAAAAGATTGTCATGCTCATAACATAAAATGAAGGCATATTTAATACAAAAACGCTCATATTAACGAGTGATTACGTCAATTCTTAACTTAACTTAGGATTGCTTAAATTTGAATTTAACTTGGATTAAACTGATCTTGACTTGGATTACATTGATTTTGACTTAGATTAATTTGAAGTGAAAAAGGTGATGTCTTGATGGGTGAAAAGGTGAAAAAGGTGAAGGTGAAGTCTTGAAGTTACTACCCCACTAGAACAGGTTTTTGACATTTTTACAATAAGAACTGCAAGCATTGTACGGTTAGGAAAAGTATCTGCAGTTTCAAGCTATCAAGCATTGAATAATGTTTGCACGTCTTATTAATTTAATGAAATAGCTTCTAACGTTTATCATTGATGACTTAGCGTTAATTGCCTTACGAACATTTAAATTGAAAATTTTTCGTAATTGTAAAATGCTTGCAGGTTTTATCGTAAAAATAACAAAAAACTGCTTTAGTGCGGTCGGGACTATTAAGACTAGCGTTAACATTGGCGCGGACGAGATCTCCAACTTTGAGTTTTAAAATATCTTTGGGTCCTTATAACTCGGAAACTAAGGCGTTTCGGCATTTTATCATTCATGAAAATCGATTTATTTTTAAATTTTGTACCTATGATTGAAATTTGTACGCACAAAAACAGAACACCCTGTATAGTGTTGATTATTCTTATCAAATATAATTCCAAGTGTCTCCTTAAAAGAATAAATGAATAAATAGATTTTTGTATTTCCTGTGCATAACTTCTATGTTATTACAATGTTCAATTCAGTATTGAACAAGTAAAATTGGTTGGTCCGTCTTGGTTGGTTGATCTGTCCCTTTCACGCTCTGAAAGGATGCTTAATGATCGTATCTGTGAGACGAGTTTCACCAGTGCACAAGCACATGAATATTTTAATCGTGGCTACTATTAGGATGGAGTTATTTATTTGTCATCCACATCTGGAAGATTTCTTTAACGACAATATCGAATCACGTCATTTATGACAGGTCGTGTACATTATTATATACATATATACATATATATTACTGACAGTTGTCTTCTGAGTAGGCAAAGTAGGCAATGCATCCCCTGATAAGCATAGATAAGCATCAACAGTTTTTTCTATTCCTAAGTATGATCCGATTCAACGAAACTACAATAGTTGATTCAATTACTGTGCTCAAAATCCTCAAAATTATGCTATATCATACATATATCTAGATAAGGTAGGCAAGATTTTCACACCGCCTTTTCTTCTCTGTATCTACACTATACAGTGTAACAATACAGAAAAGATGACATATTGTACCTCAAACAATTTTATATCTCGGCTATAATAGGCCAAAGTTGTTCTGTTTTCTTCGCAGGGGCCTGATATTTTCGGAACGTTTTGTTTCCAAATAAAAGCCACTTTTAGCTTCTCTGTGTGTAATACGAGACTGTCTTTTATTCTCGTTTGACTTTTTACTTTGTATTTTATACTTTCTTATTATAATAAACGCCCACGTTCTTTTCATTTTCTATTTTTGGTGCTTTTTGGAACGTTTTCAGCAAGAAAATTTGTACGATCGCAGAAATGCAACAATCATTGCAGCAGAGATAGTACATTACTTTCAGCTACAATATGAGTGTAACCATGTGAAGTATTTGCTAGTGTTGTGAAATTTTTTTCATTGCAGCTTTTTTACATTGTATTTTATTTTTCAAGTCTGGCAATACCGATTTTGATTACCTTACAAAATTTCCAAAACTTTCTTAAGAAAAAGTCATTAATTATATAATGCTGAGAAACAGACACTATTTCAGTTTTCAAAATTGTGAACACCTAATTATGAAAATCTCCATTGCAGCGTAAGCTTACTTGGAAACTTAGGAGTGATCAGAAGAAAAATATTAAACATGAAAATGAAATGACAAAGTACAATATAACTCTTGAAGATCCAAACAAATTTCAAGGAACAACTTTAAAAATGAGCAGAAATTTTCATTATTAATGCATGTTAGCTTGACCTAAAGCAAGGAAGTAGACAATACAAAGAAATAAATTTGAAGTACATAGGTACAACATATGGCTGGACAAATCAACGAATATTACAGTTATTAACATGCAAATAAGATAATTGAATTTTCATTATCAATAGCCATTACGTAACGTGGAAACTAGAACTCTTTATGTATCAGACCCTAGCTTCAGGTTTTTGGCGAAGACTAGTCATTATCAATCAATACACCAAAGCAATATCAAAAGAAAGACTTGCAAAAATCGTTTTAAGGAACCACTGGTATAGAATATAGACACAGTAAGAGCGTACAGAGTTACCCCTCTTTATGTGAGTACAATGTATTGCATCAGCTGAGCTGTTCTGCAAGTAACTTGCAGCACATTATCTACTAGTTTCTTAGTCCTATGTATTTATTGAAGGGAGAATGAGAGATACAGAAACACAAACAGAATGAATTTGCGTTGCTTTCAATTACTAATTCCGGCTTTTTCACTGTAATATATGCATTTTTGCTCCAGCACGAAAGTTATACCTCGCACTCGTGGGTATCACATACATATGTGTGCGAACCCACAATGACCATTGATATCAATGACCATTGATCGTATTAAGTGGTAGGTATAAATACGCCGTTTCGAATCTCGAAGAAAATAATTAATTAAAACATTAGGTATTTATGTAGCTTTTCCGTAAAGTATTTTAAACTCTGTTTTGTTTACTTTCGGTTTTAAGCAATTATGAATAATTTTTGCAAAAATTCGAATCGAAGACACTAAAAAAATAGTGACTCCTACCTCGACTCCACCACATCTGAATGAACGACTCCGACTCCGACTCCGACTCCGACTCCACCACATTCGGAAATGCGACTCCGACGCCGACTCCGACTCCACACACATTCAGAAAAGCGACTCCGACTCCGACTCCACCCTAAAACATGCGACTCCGGCGACTCCGACTCCCGACTCCGACTCCGACTCCGCAACCCTGATTGAGACATTTGTTCAAAATTTTGGTTAGATAATGATGCCGGATTTTGTATTTCCTTTTTCGTTTACTTTTGATTAACGATTTTCCATCAATAAGTGATATATGCAAAAATTTTGGTTTTAAGCTGTGATAACATAAAATGGAATGTAAATATTGAAAAAAAGAAACATTACTCTGTTATAAATAGTCCAAGGATTCCAAAACTGTCTTTGGTTCTTTCTAGCATGAAAACTCATTGACTACTTCCATTCATTTTTAGGTGGAAAAGGTGATTTTAACGAAACAGGTAAAAACAAAAATTTTACACTGAAATGTAATATTATGCACTTGTTTACTTGAATGCTGTATTCATGTCATATTATCATCTACAAATAATTTGCATGTATATTTTAATATCTTCAGTCCAAATTGCATGTTACATTTCAAATGATATTCATGATATACATTTATTTCGCATTTTTGCGGACATCTGGTAAATTTTTTATTTGTGGACTGACTGTTCTAAAATTTATCCATTGTAATTTTTAAAAAGAAACATATTTCGCTCATGAAATTCTGTAAATTTTGTCCTTGGTTGTGAGAAAATGTCATTTATTTGTTTTTTATATCATTTTATCGGACTTTTTAAATGAATAGTAATCAATGAGTCTCAATACTAGAGCAAACCCAAAGACGGTTTTGGAATCCTTGAAACATTTCTAATGATTCTAGTACCCGTAGCCCCATCAAATTTTACGACACTATAGCCCACTATCCACGGACGCTTTTCGAGCAAAGAAAAAAATTAATAGTTTTGACCAAAATCACAGGGTTGAACCCCTAACTCTGACGCACGCGTTTACCATTACCCGTCTGTCTCTGTTCACTGGTGTACAAGACATTGCTCGTGCTTATAATTATTTGGTTTAACAGGCTTTGTCTTGTAAAAACCGACCAACTTATCCAATATGCTTCGCTAGAAGCCAAGCACGAGCTGATGAGGAAATTTGCGTGCAAGCGACACGACATGCGCGTCTATGAGAGAAAAGGTCTGCCGAAACGCCTGCACTACAGCAACAACAGACGCATCGGAGACATTATACTCGACCTGAACCCTGGGCGATTGAGCGTGAAGGAGTCCTCTAGTTATGCCAGTATCGGCAACCATGGATATGACTATTACTTCAAAAACATGGATGTGAGTACGCGGTATGTTTTGCAAATGACAATATTTTGCCTCATGTTGAATCAAAAACTAAGTCAACAGTACTTCAATCTATCTAAAAAATTTATCACTTTACTTGAATCGCAATGCTAATAAAAATTTAAAAGCGAAGAAAATGTTAATAAAACTAGTCATATTCACCAAATTGAGAAAAAACAATATCGAAAAATTTGATTTTGTTTTTTTCAATTTGAGTAAATATGAATAATTTTATTAGCATTTCCTTCGCTTTAAATTTATACTTCAATCTATGTTTGACTTATGAAAACTGATCATCTCGTTGAGTCACAATCTTGCCTAATTACTTGCTTGGTTTTATCGTCTTCGCTCTGATTGCAAAAATTGCAAATAAATTGAACACTCTGACTTTGGTAGTAACTTTAGATATTAATTTAGTGAAACTGATCATGTTGTTTGCTCTAATTTCAATAATTCCCCATGAGTTAAACACACTCATTTTGGAAGTAACATAGGACAAAATTTAAAATTCCCCCACAGTATGCAGGATGGGCTACATGAAAGTTTTTTTTCAAATACTTATAACTGCGATTAGTTGTTATTTTTAGAATCGCGGTAAAAATGTATCATTGCTACGCCATTCCTATCTGAGACAATTCTTAATTGAATTTCACTTAACAAATACGAAAATTAAATTCTTCACCATCGACACTTAACAGTGCAATTGACAAAAGAAGAGCGAAATATTCTCGGTCGCAACTTTCATTGATATCAAAATTGTCGCAGCAGTCGTTCGACAATTTCAATATCATTTTCAGAGCAGAAGTGTTAGCCAACATACAGGGGGAAAAACTGTCGTAAATTATTTACGCATGAAACAATACCTAATAGAAACAAGGAGAATTCTGAAAAGATGTTTCGCATGATTGAAAATTTTCAATCCTCTTCAATATGGTTGTGCACATGTGGATATGATTGTGCCCCATATGAACGTTTTCTGGTATTCAATTATGAAACGTCTTCTGGAATTTCCCTTGTTTCTTCAATTGAATATTGTGACAATCATGAAAAATTTTATATCAGTTTTTCTCACAGGTTTGCTTGCACTTGTGCTCTATAAATGATTTCAAATTTGTTGAACGATTTCTACATGCAGCATTTTTTACCTCATTGAATGTTGTGTCCAAGAATACTCGTCCTTCCTTCGTCAATTGCTTTGTAGAGGATCGATGGTGAAAATTTAGTTTTTGCATTCGTAAAGTCAAATTAAATTATGGACGATTTCATAAATATAAATGACGTAGCAAAGACTCATTTTTACTGAGAGTCGAAAAATTAAAGCAATTCGCAGCTGTAAGAATTTCAAAACTTTTTTGCCGCCCACTCTGTGTGGTGTATACAATCTGGGATAAGTCCTCTTTTGACGAAGAATATTTCCTAGATTATCGTCACGTAAGCAACCTGATGCAACAAGTCAAGGGTTGTCTCGTGGATTTATGTAACAAAGATAGACCTCTTTACTCCTCTTTACTTTACTCTTGACTTACAAGTGATTGTCATCCGACGCAGCAACGCAGCCACTTCGAAACAATGGATGTGCATGAGTACACAGTATATTAGGCAGACGAAAAAATTTTGTATTATGTTTCAAAAACAAAGTCAAGTAGTACTATAATCTACGTTTTTATTAATAAAAACTGATCATCTCGTTGGGTTACAGGCTTGCCTCATTTCTTTGTCATCTTTGAAGAGAGTCCTATTTACTTATCACTTACAAGTTTACGGGAGCTGCGAAGAAAATGAAGCAACTATCACCAAAAAGCTGCAAGACGACTTCGTTTTACTGCAAGCAGCTCGGTCGGGCTAACTTGAGTCGAGCATGATGTACAGCAAAAGAACGATAAATGCTCAACTAAATACATACAGTTACTCGAAAGAGACCGGAATAATTGAAATTCCTGAATTGAAACTAAATTAAATACGTTAGGCTTGGTGATAATAAGTTAGGGTGAGATGGGTAAAATAAGTTTTGGATAGTTTAGTTAGGTTTGGATAGATTAGGTTACCCTTAGTTACATAGGTGTACAAAAGGTTAGGTTATGTTATTGAAATGAAAAAAAAAGTCAAGGATTAATTCACGCGTTCTTTAGTTTGTTGTCAAATCGTCTAGGTTACTCTTAAATTGAAAAACTTTTTACATTCATGTCATCGTTTTTTACAACATCGAAGACGAGAAATTTATTTGATATTCTAATTTATTTTCTATTTTAGGAGAGTGCTCTGGATTAATGCACTGATTGTTTTAAATGAAATAAAATATTTCTGTGAAACGATTACTGGAGCTGTCGATTGCCAGACACATAAATGAACCGTTCATTTTAAACTGCCATTATTCCCCTCTGTAGGCTGTGTTCATAGCTCGCGGACCGGGCTTCAAGTCTGGAGCGGTGGCGAGACCGTTCCAGAACATCCAACTCTACAACCTGATGTGCTACCTCACGGGTGTTGTTCCAGCGCCCAACAACGGGACAGCGGGCGTTCTCAATGCCATTCTCTCAAACCCTAGTCCCGCAACTGAGTTGCCCCAGGTATACCTTGCTAACATTCTAATTAGTCTTCCGACCTATCTTTTTCCCGTGTCGCTGTTCCTCGAATCGAAGATGTGATTTGATATCGAAAGGAGTTCAGAAGCGAGGAATGGAATAACAGAAAAGACTCCTCCTTGTACTCAAACATCATATCTAATTACTTAAACAAACGCCATCATGAGTATCTTGACTAGCTTACTTTGTTAGCCACTGTTCCTTTTCTACTGACTGTTGAGACTACTGAGAGATTAACGATTCTAAAAATAATTGGTCAAGACATATACCTCACACGTACCTGACACTCATTTGAGACTTACAAAAAGTTTCAGTATACGGACTGGAGGCTTTGCATATGATGCACAGAATTTTCAGTTATTCATTGATGTGAAAACAAAAATTTTTAGACAGTGAAGGCATTTCTGGGCGACCAACGATTCATCATGTCTTTCCATTCAACAATCTTCTTTGAAAAAACTGTGAATTCTACGTTCTCTTTTGGTGAAAAGCGCTAAGCACTTTCTTCAAATCTTATATTCTAATCCCACTGATAGAAATTCATTCACACCGTAAATCTCACAAAAACTTTAGTCCCAGATCTGTTTTGAATGCAAATATGCTCATTCCGAAATCAATTTGCTCAACAACACAATTTGGCCAAGCTCATTTATGAAAACTATCCTGCCTATGGAAATATTTCTTGCAATCCCACACAGTGATAATCAGGCCCTGCGTTAATTTGATATAAATGAAGCATTTTCCATTTATATGGAACTGAGTACGGTGAAGTTCATCGAATGAAAACCCCGGATGTGTGTGGAGAATGCAATTTTCTACTCAATTGTAGTGAAAAATTTACGCTGAATGAAAACTTGTAAATCCCTTTAATTATTGTACACTTGTCAGATTTTCAAGTCAGCAGGAATTAAAATTCACCAAGAAACAGCCAGTTTTCAATAAATCATTCATTTCTTATCTGTACGTGATGAATCTATTCATGATAATGATTTCCTTGCAAAAGAGTAGCCGATCAAAACGGGAGCAAATTAGGCTTCAGAAGTCAAATCTCATTAGGATTTTGTAATTAACTAACTCGCCAACTTTGTCCAAAAAAGCGTTGACGTTATTAGTTACATTTTCAACGTATCTCTACGAGAGAGGGTTCTCAACTGTACTCCAAGTGAAAGCAAAAAAAGGAATCTCATGAATGTTGCATGAAATGCCAGGCTGGCACTTTCAACCACGAAAGCAAGACTTCCTGAACTAGTTTTTTATGTTTGTCGATCAATTTAGTATCAATGTTATATTACACTTGGACCAATTATACGAATACATTTATAAAAACAAATGGTTCTCTAAAATCATGTTTTCACTGTGTGACTTCTCAGTTTTTGTAGAATGTCTTGTTTTTCATCAGTAAAAGATGTTATTCTCCTGTTTGAAAGTACAAGTCTATAAATCATTGGTTTCACTAAATTGCTCGTAGAACTTTTCATGGAATTAAACTTCTTGAATATTACCAAATGCACGAAGTACATTTCGTCTATTTGCAAATTCATCTCTAGTCAGTTGCTGTTCATTTGCTAATAATTGTTCGAAGAAAAATTTCAAGTACTATTTTATACACTATCTTTTCGCCTTGATCAATGTTCGAACAGAACTTGAAAAAGAAGTGTGAGTAAAATGTTCCTCATTAACTAAACTGTGGAAACGCTGCTAGGTTACTTCAGCTATAGATAGGTCATCGGGGGTATCTATCTTTGGCGCCCACTTTGCAGAGGTGGGCAGTAGCGGCTGCTAGTATCGGCCGCTACATTTTCAGTAGCGGTAGCGGCGCTACATTTCAAACAATATAGCGGTAGCGACAGCACCCGATACATATTTAAGAAGCGATGCAAGATTTTTAAGCTACAATGCTACCACTACATTTATAATATAGTCATACTGATGAGAGAATAAAACTGTGCTAAGGATTTCAGTGAAGTGCTGTTAATTTATTACAATGGTACAATCGTACAGGTTGTTACCTGCCTTCTCACAGTCTGATTGAACCTCTCGGAACCCCTGCCAGGCTACCATAGATCATTTACTGGATAAGGTATAAAACTGATCACTAAATGATTTTCAATGGGAGAATACTGGTATCACCTAGAGCTTGTTGTACACTGCAACACGCCAATCCCATCTAGTGCTGCTGTGAAGAGGATGTTTTCCTTAGGAGGGGAAGTCCCGAAACCAAAGCGTGCAGACTTGCCAGATAACCATTTTGAAATGCTAGTGATTCTAACACGAAAACTTCATTAACTTAATGGAAATATTATTCAGTGTAGTTTGCATGCGACCACAATGATATCTCATATGCCGTCTAAATTGAAGTTAAAATGGAACTGGTTGAGTCTATGATCTTTATTTGTATATGTTGATAATTTCTCTGATTGGTTGATTGAAGTTGACACCCAAGCAGTGATAGTGAAATATAATACTAATAAAAACAGCTGTAACAATTATCTAACCCGTACTAGTTAAGTTAGGTTAATTGCAATTAAACTGCGTTGATATTTTATTAAAATGTCTTATTATCATGAAAGGTTTATGAGTTAATTGCAATAGTAAAATAAAAATAAAAATACAGTTTCAAATTGTTTTTCCCATCGTAGAGCTTAATGCAGCGGCGCTACATTTTACTGAAGCGGTATCGCCGCTACAATAAGAGGGTGGAGCGGTAGCGGTACCGCCCGCTACATTTCAGAGTGGCACCGCCCAGCACCTATCTTTATCTTTTATTCCTCTTCCTTCCTTACACGTTGTTAATGTAAGCGGGGCATTCTATCTGGAAGCACACCTTGCGTAGGTTCCATATTTAACTAATGCCAAACTAAATGAGAACGTTCCTTTCCTACGTAAGAACATCTTTGCATTGGAAACGAAGCATTGGAGTCACTACTACACTTTCATGCTACACCAACAAAGCTGTCCCATCTAAGAAACATTTATAATGTAAAAATTGTTCACGTTCAGATATACGTTGCTTTTCAAAAACGATCACGAGCAGTTGGCCAGAGCTTAGCAAAAAGACGAGACTTGACATTTTGAAAGGCTGAAGGTCTTCACTTTTCATAAATCATGCGCTTGTTTTGTAACCTTTCAAACATATAGTAAATTCCATGCGGATTGTAGCTGACTAATTTTTTAATGAGGAAATACTTTGACGTAACGAATGTGTATTCTTGAACAAATAAAAATATGAGAAAATCGAGAGGAGAAAAATTTCAACCTCAACTCCACATTATTGTGACAGGTTGACCGGCCAGCGGTGGCAAACTACCCGTCAGAGTCAGAGCTGCTGGAGCACTTCAGCACCTCCGGTTGCGCAGGAGACCTCACAGCGCCTGAGGTGAGTGTCCGTCCCTCTTCGGCGATTTTACCTTCATCTAGTGGCCTCGCTACAGAAAGGCATTCATAAATTTTTTATTTAACACATATACACTTCACTCCCAAGCATATCGCTCTCCTGAAAATAGTCGACTGGGCCTTTCAAGACTGATGGCCTGCTTTTAGAGAGTGATTGACTGTTTTTCTACTGCAGAGCATAACTCCTCATTTGAAACTAATTTTATCATTAAAGTTAAATGTTAAAATGAATTTAAAAATTTAAGGAAACCAGTAAGATAGTAATTTAAGCGCTATTTACAAATTATTTTCTTGAATTTAATGTTACATTATTCAAGGTGTTTATTTCAAATTTGTTCGAAATGGCTAAAATGAAGCTGATGGTGTTAGTCCATCCGAAGACGCATGTTCTTGACTAGAGTACTGTTCAATGAAGCTCAGATTAGAGGCTCAAGTGTTCAGAGCTAAGAAAAGCTTGAGTGTATTTTGGTGGCGTTGAGTGTGTCCGACATCATCAAACGTTTATCAATAAATTCTTTCACTTAGGAAAAACAAGGGCCGATCAAATTTGTCCAATGAAGATGATTGCAGTCTACAGTACTTGTGATACATGTTACGCAACGAATAAGTTGTAACATGTTCTTTAATAACCAATAAAATATGACATTCATTCAGTAGCGGAATGGTAATTTTTTTTAAATAAAGCAGAAAACTTTCATTGCACAGTCAAACAAGTTATATCCGTTGGCGAGTTTAAACCGACAGAAAGCAAAATTGAATGCACTGAGCACAAGAGAGACAAGTCTTTGATTTCAAGATATATGACCAAGCACAAATCAATGCTTCATAACTGTCACAAAATCCAAGTGAGAGGAATCTAGTATGTTTTATTCTGCAGCCGTGGTAAATTTACCACTATGAGTGAGCAAAATCGAAAATATTTATGCCATTTTCAGGGAGAAATTTCGTAATGCTTTGAAACACTTATTTCCGATGAGCGCACATCAAACCACCAAAGCGTATGAGACCTCAATACTTACAACAAGCAAAGAGTCAGAGTTCTCATAAGAAATTTTTAACGTCAAGAATCTCGAGAATTTTTTAAAGTCAAACTGAACGAAATAAAGCCTTAGCCACGTTGACTTGTAGTTGTTCTAAAATGCACAAACTGAAAGCGCGATACTCAAGTAATTTCGCCGTAGCATTTAGTTTTGATCGTTTCCAATGATTTTAGCCCATACAGTACAGTACACGTGTATCTCTCTACGGAAAAATTTGCGAATTTTGCAAGGTCTAGACAACCATTTCCTAAAATAAATTTGGACTGTATACATTTAAAATTCGTACAACTTTGCTATCTGCAAACAAATAAACAAGATACCTGCTAATGGCGATCAGGAAAGAAAGGATTGCGACAATTTTCTCATTCCACACAAAGGCATGTTGAAACATTTACCGTGGTATATTTTCAGTAGAAGATTTGAAGGGAGCTATTCATAAGAAATACATGCATATGCACCTGGCGTCAATTTCTCAAAACTTTATGTGTAATCATTCATATTAAAGTTCAATCATGGTCAACTCTGAGAGTGATATAATCTGCTTTAAGTGAAACGACTTCCCTTCGCAGCATAAACAGTTGGGCTATTTTTCGGAATGTAGGGTGGGCTTGTGTGCTCAAAGCGTACGCCGGAATCTCTTATGTACAAACTTCAGGAGTAGAAAAATTAAAAAAATTAACTGATTTTTGTGTCTACCCAACACAAAAATATTACTAAACTCGTTCTGTGGGCTTCAAATTATATTCTAGTCTAGTGTGAGTACATCAGTAATTTTAATGTGTTCCTGAATTCAAATTTTACTATCATTTCTGAAATAAATCATAGTACCTGAATAAATCTCATTATTATACCCGATATAACGCTGATGAAACTCAATGTCGTACAGTAGAAAATTTTTCATACCGCGCCTGGACTTCATTGAAAACCGCTTTCGTTTATGACTTTGGTGAATTTAAACATAATTTTCAAAGGTATTAAGTTTGGAAAATTTGATTCAGCGCCAGAATCAAATCTTATGAACAATCAGTTACTTTGCTCCATATTTATTGCTTGTTCTTAAGGCATGCTATCGGTGTTCAAAACCCTCTCAAGAGGATGCACGTTCGATGATGAAACCCACACCAGCTGCTTTGTACCATATTCGATCAAGATATGTCGTGAATTGATAAAAGTCACAGTTAAACTTTTTATAGGAATACGAGATGTTTTAAGGTGAAGCAGGCAACTATCAGCTTGCTAAAGAGGTTCAAGCGTTTAATTTTGTCATGAAGAATCGTTTTCAAGATATTTGTAATTTTTTTTACTGCTACCTTTTCTCAACCAAGATCGTAAACAATCCCGTCATGCGAATGCACGTTCGTTGTTTCCTCGGGACCTTACATCAAACTCGCTTTAAAGTTGAATAATACGAGCAGAAACGCGGAAGGGGCTTCTCATGTCAATAATAATTGTTACAGGATTGGTTGTCTGCACTGAACTACTCAGCAGAGGAGCAGGCAGCCCTGGAGACCATTCATGTTCCTTGGGGTCTGCCACGGCTGTACGATCAGTCCCTGGAGTTGTCGCTGTTGTACCAGCCAGACCACGTCACGGGTAAAGCCCTTATGGAACCGCAAGTCAAACTTTGTATTGATAAATGTCATCGAATTTAATTGAAATTATTTTTGTGCTTTCACTGAGATCACATTTGTTCTGGTGAGTATTTCTAACGAAGGGCGATAATTTAATGTACAGCCTGAACATAAACGAGATATTTTAAATATAAATGTGAATTGTCCAATTCACGCATTGATCATGAAATTTTTCGAGTGTATTTCGTCGTGTGTATTATTTTTGCCTTGAAATAAAGTTAGAATTAAGTTCTCGAAATCATATTCCATTACCAAAATTGAAGTCGATTGTGTTGACAGAGCTCAAAATACTTCGATAACCATACTTGACAGCCAGTTAGGTTGACAATTTTTTATGTTTTCTTTCGCTCTCGTCGATTTTCCATTTTAATTAGATTCGAGTTGAAATCACCCCATGGGCGGCCATTGAGGGGATACCCAGACTACTGCTAACCCACTGGTGGTTACAAACTCAATTTTTATCAATGTTTAATGAAAACCAAATAAAGGTATGATTCATTAAATGTTTTGGCAGCTTCATTATCGAAGACTAAAATTTACTTCAAGTTTAGTTGAATATTAAACTTCAGTGTAACCCACTGCAGTCAATATGTTAGTAAATATATAAAAGCAAGAAAAGTCATGCGAAAAATTTAGGATGGCTGCATAGGAAGCTGAAAAGCGGTTGCTTTTGCCTCATCACATTTTGAGAACTTTCCCTCGAGAAAACAAACACTAATTGTGGGAAAAGGGGATAAAATAAGCGAGAAAAATTGTACATTAGAACGCTTAGTCCGCCTTCGTGTGTGTAGAGTATTGGTACTGTAGAGGAGACCTTGCTGTGATTCATCAGAAGAGTTCCCTAATGAAGTTTTAACTAGACCAACATGAGTAAGCGCAGGTAGTGGAGCAATTTTCTCTCGAAATATTTGCAGTCGTTGTGTTGCTCTAGAAGACTCTCATGAGGTAGAGTTCTACCAGGGTAATAATTAAGATGAAATGTCTGTAGGATACAAGCCTTGTATTGTATATTAGCGAAACCTGATTTGGAGCCACGGAATACGATTTAAATCAAATCATGTAATGATGTAGAGTTCTGCTTGCAAAATTCTGAAGAAGGCGAATTAAAACAAACTAGGCTTGTTTTTTATTAGTAGAAAAGTTCCCGGACTCCAGTTAGCAGAAATTAGGTTAGGTCAACGATGTTCGGCCATTCATCAGAATTTAGCATTAGGTCAACGGATTAAAATTAATATAAACTCAAGATAGGTGAGCTAACTAATTCTAATGAAACTCTGTGAACAATTTAATACTTTGAAATTACTAGGCGGTTCAGAATTCTTTATTAATTAGACCGTTACATTTTTTGAGTTTTTCAAAGGAAGACCCAGGCACAGCAGCGAAAGTCACCGAGGCGCATCCTGCGCACAACGAGCGCAGCAGCCCTCGGACAGGCCGAGAACGGCTGAACCGTCAGAGCACAGACTAGCGAAGACCAGCTAGACGTGCAGACACTGCAATTTTGAGGCTAAGCGAGCTCCAGACAAACGTCTCCAACCGGCACGTATCTAGATTCTAGACCAGTGGTTTTTAACCTTTTTACTCCCACGCCCCCCTTAAGGATATATTATTTCCTTTTAGTCCCCTTAGTATTGTTGAATAAATGTGGCGCTTAGGTTAAGGCAGAAACAAAAGACATGGTTTTTCAACTGAATATATTAATTCAATTCTATTTAATATGAACCAATTACATAATTGACGTATTTGATACGGCTTCATTGCTATTAGATGTAAAAAAAGTAGTGGGACTTTTGACACCGTTTCTTTGACACTGGATTTTGAATGCGAGGCTGATTCTGAGGCACTGTTCTGGTGTGACTAATCAGAGCCTATAATTCCTCACACAATTATGAGCTGATAAGTAAAGGTCATATAAGATTGCAGTAACAAGCGAGGCATCTACACGTTCACAATACACTGCGCTAGAAGTAAAGGTAGACTTAGGTAAAGGTGAATATCAGGGGAAATTGTGTGCAGATGGACTGGTAAATAAGGGATCACAACAAAGAATATTCTAAATAGGTCTTCAAACTTATTCAACAGTTAAAGTTCACTCTTTTGTCGAAAACACTACTGGGAAAATCAAGATTTACTGAGGAGGCTCGCGCCCCACTGGAATCCGCTCACGCCCCCCCTCCCCCCCATAGGGCCGCGCCCCCCAGGTGAAGAACCGCTGTTCTAGACGATCCTTGAGACAGCTCAAGATGGCATGCAGAGAGCCCAATGCCACAAGAACCTTGAGCAACGACTTCTGCTCGGTACCTGGACTTTAATCGGTCTGTCCAGTGAACACAAATTTTTAGACCACAGTAAATGTGAGGGTTCCAAATAAGTTGAATAATGTGTAGTAGCAGCTCAGTAACGATTTTAAATTCTCATGGGAGATGAGCCCTACTCATTGTTCGTAATTAAAGTTCCACATGAAAAACTGGTTAAGAGAAATTTAGGCGTTAAGAATGATAAAGATTGTAGAGGTTGTATAGGTTTAACAGAAACAGGGAAACAATCACACACACGCATACCAAGGAAATGTAGGAAGAATATTAATGAAAAAGTAAAGAAAATAATTAGACTGGAGGAATTCTTTGTTGGACCCTCGGCACCCGATATATTGCAGTAATGGAAAAGGTCTGCCTTGCGGAGCGATCGAGCGTAGGTTAGTCTATCAAAGAGTTCAAAACCAAGTGGTCGGCACTCGGCTACCTTCCGATGCCTGCCAGAAGCTCTCTCAATGCCCAGATGGGAGATACCCGAGGACGCCTGCAGAGTTCCACTGAAGATTATTTTCAACTCAACTCGAAGTAAATTTTAGTCTTCAGTACTGAAATTGCCAAAACATTAAATGATTCATACCTATATTTGTTTTTTATGCTTTGTTGATTGTATGGTGAAGCTTCTTGAAAAACATTTGCAGCCCACTGAAAAGTCTGGGCTCAAAGATGGCTCGTGAATGATTAAAATTTTCGACTCTAGGTAGCTGCACGATGTCACTCCTGGTGACTCTAGAATCTGTGAAAAGTAATCCGCGCTATAGAATTCGAGTTCTGACGACATTTCATTGTATGGGGCACATGTTATGATGTAGTTATTTCCTTATTGTATTCATTCAGTGGATGATATATCTCGCATGCATACAATGACTGAACAAAATTAGAGTTTACTGCATGTCCTCAAAACTCTCAAAATTCACCTTCGTGATACTTTATTTTCAGCATACTTAGCTATCCAATCCTCCGTTTGTTATGACGAAATCATGAATTTGAACTACATAAATCAAATTCGAGCATAGAGCATCTAACCACCCTGCAAAGTTGCCAGATGCTGAGTGCCCAAACTTGATTGGAAAAATGCTCGAACTTGTGAATTTTGGGTGTTTGAACTGTACTTAAGGCACTAACTTCGACAGTTCAACTCTTACAGCCGACTGTGCCCTCTATGGCAAGGTAAAATGCTTGATTGACTATCGGCAGCACGAACTTTTGCAAAGCTTCTGGAACCATTTCGGAAATTCTAGTAGACAATTTATTAAGTTTGACGCAAAACTTGATGCAATGTTCTAGCTCGAATTTATCAGCTGTAAAAAATTTTTAAAATAAACTATATCGCACGATTACAAAACAACTGAAATACGGAACACATCCTCACAGTGCAATGGAATTCAGCTCATGGACTTGGACATAGGTACGCCGGCTTGTGCAGTCACGTACAACAGTGGTGACGAGTTACATACTCTTTGAATATTCTGATAACACCCCGCATACATCTCATTAAATTATGGTGAAATTTTTGCCATTAAAGGTTGCAGAGTATGATTTTTCAGGAACCAGCATGTTTTACTGATTGTATGGAGTAGCTTCGTGAAAATAATTTACAATCTACTGAAAAGTTTGATCTAAAGATGATGACTCGTGAATGATTAAAATTTTCAAATTATTTCAACCAAAAAATTTAACCGGAAAATAGTCAATGAAAATGAGCAGTAACAACTTACAATACATTGTATTATGTTGATGCACAAATGTATTGCATTCAATTTAATTTGCTTACATGGTTACTCTTTACTTTTCAATAACTAAAGCTTTATGATGAAGTATGCGTGTGTAAAAGACGAGTAGGTTGATTCCACATGCCTCTGGTCCATTGTGAATTTTAAGCCCCACAACTTATTTTGAAGGTGAGACATTGTGTGCAATTCTTCTTTTAGAAATGGGAATTATTGTTTATTTTCAAGTCACTTTACTTACAAATCGTTGATAGATGGTAGTCTAATCCCCAGTGTGTTTGGTCAAATGTTTTTCCCAGAGTTCCGCGTCATTCTTTATAGGTCTTTAAATGAGTCGTATGACGCAGCGTCTAATTTTTATACTTCAATTTTTGATTCTTACATGCTTAAACCAGTTCAAGAAATTGCTTCGAGGGAGTACCCTAAAGTGTATTTAGGAGCTTTTCACTCTTTTCCAGTTGTATTGGTATCCTGAACTCATTTCAGAGCGTTAGACTAAAGATCTGGAGGTATGTTTTGCATCTCTCCATAGAATTAGCATTAACGTTGCAGTTCTTTAACATGGGTTTAATTTCTAAGTGATGTTTTCCATTCCCATTCTCTCTTTTTTTGTATCTATCGCATCCATCGTAAGATTGGACGAAATATCATCGAATCGAAATCTTGAGTGTCTGTTCCATGATTCTGCTCCTTTTTATCCCTAATAGAACACATTTCCCATTTTCAGCCTGTACATATAGCGACGGGATGCCAGTGCCAACCGTGGGTGCAAAGTTGCACGGGATATACGTTGTAGTAAATTAAGATGATATTATTATTCAATATTTTCTTACCCTGCAGCATACTCAGCGTCTCGCAAGATGCCACTATGGACAAGCTTCACTCTGACCAGCACACCTGCAGGGAGCCGCTCTACAGAGTGGACGAGCGATGTCAGACTCGACGCCGGCAACAGCGTCACTTGCGCGCATTATGAGGGCTTAGTTGATGTGTTCATGACGCCTCTTTTCCAACCAGGTAATGGATTTGATAATTTATCTCTTGATGGACATTTCCCCTTCTTATCTGTTTCTGTATGATGTCCGTAAATAAGTTGTTCGTATCTGTGAGGCGCATTTGAATGCGGCTTTCGGCTCGTGCATTTGCCCTAGCTACCTCCGTTTCGATGTTTTCTTCACAGACAACATAGTTCAAAACTTAAGTTTCTGCTTTGTCACGAATCATATGAAATAAAGGTTCGGATGACAAAAAGATGGCTTAAAATTTTATAGCTATTCATCAATCCAAAGGAATGAACTAAATGAAAAAAGGGTTTTGTTCAACACATAAGGTTTTTGATTCGTAACCGTTTTATATTTCTATGACTGAGGGAAAAACGATGACATAGATGCATTAAACTCTAGATAGAGTTTGTTATAATCCGCAGACGGCGCGCGCCCACATAATGCAAGCCCGGTGCGTTCTCCGGACAATTTGGCTTAAAAGCCATTTTGTGCCCTGAAAGTTCGAGTTAAAACACTTTGATGTACAACAACGTGGTTTGTATCAGTGTGTTTGTATTTACATTGCGGGATGTGAACTGACATTGCTAACATTAAAAGCTATCATTCACGTTTTTTCTTTTATAAAGAAATGAGCGTTTAATCGCTAGCCATGCTGCATATGAACTCCAGGAAAAATTTGTTTCTTTCATGATTATTCCTGTAACTATTACATTACACCTTGAAAGGCATAATAGAAATTACTATTTAACGCATAAGAGTTTAATGGACTGGAAAACGCCTCATGAGATGTCGCTTACAGGGCTTTTCCCTATACACCCTTGTATAAGATACCTGTGATCTTTACCTGACGCACAGCCATAATGCTTCATGTGCTTAGATTTCAAGTTGCGAGTGGGGAGAAAATTTTCATTGACTTTAATTACTCTTCCGCCCACAAATGCTTCACGTCGGTTCTCCAGAACGCGCCTAATTTTGAAAATTAATTTTGTTATTTACAAATCAGCAGTTAATGTTCATTGCTTCACTTGCATCTATTCAGAGAGTTTTAAGATTTGTTAAGTAAAATTTTTGGGTGTATCATTAAATCATCTCAAAAAATATATCCTTTAAAAATTCTTCGCAAAATATTGGATTCCATAGTTCATGCAGTTGGCCTCTGTTCACATTATTACTGCTAATAGACCATTTAAAATAACATTATGGTTAGTAACTCGGGAAAAACCAAAATGTTTCATTCATTTCATTTGAGGTATAGTCCGTGGAACATTTACGCACATACTCGCTTTGCTGAGTAGGTGCGTGAATAAATTTCAGAAGGACTTTTAATGGTACAGGTTATAATTTTTGAACTAAATATTACTTCGAACATTTTACTCTGGTAAGTTTTCAAGTCAATTTTTGATGTTACTGCACTTTTGCTTGGTTTCCTGCCAATACGACTTCTGCAATGAAGGGTGTAAATTTGAAAAATTCTGCATTGAAATTTTCAAATCTCAGGCGCTTCGATGAATTCTTCGCTGTACAAGATTCCGTACCTGGTGAGCAATGCCGTCCCGTCAACAAAACAGCAGCAGCAACGCTGGCTTCATCTCCTGAGCGAGCTGGTCCCGCGATGGCGAAGTGGCGGTAGCCTCAATCTCATTCTGGGCCCTGTGTTCGATAGTAACGCAGACTCAATTGCTGATCCAAATCATGGGAATGGGTGAGCAATTGTACGTTTTTGTGCAGTTAGTTTGTGTCTTAGTATTCCTGAGTTAGAGACGTGGCACCGAATGACCAAACTTTGCTACACTTGATTCAAATCGCTTCTGCGCTAGGAAGTCAGGACCCCACTCGACGCATTTTGTTGTTCAGTTACAACACATGTAATATTTCTAATCCATATTCACCAGTCATTTTAAAAACAAATTAAACCAATGAAAGTGATACAAGATACGTTTAAGGTTGTACCACACGATGAAACATTTCAGTCATGCGATCCAACTTCAGCTAAATCTTTGAACGAATTATTGTTGTAATAATCAAGAAAATTCGGTCTCGTTTGGTAAGAATCACAGGCCAAAATGAAATCAACTAAAAATGATGAAAATTCATGAAAATCGGCGCGGGACGAAACACTCTTAATAAAAATAAATGAGGAAGATGAGCTACGGTGCTACGAGCAACGAATTTAACTGCTACTCTTCAGATAACAGCATAAGAAATGCTGTAGTCTAAAGTCAGGGTTGAAATTGTCCATGACAAAAAATACACAAATTCAGTTCAACTATTGTTCATTTAAAAATCTGGACAAATTTATTTTGGTTTTCTAGTAACGTTTCATTATCTCGGCTAGAACTTTATTAAAATTGCTTCACGAGTGAAACATTCCAACTGCCACGCTTCATTCAATAATGTAAGAAAGCGATTAACTACCTTTCTTACGCACTGCTGAAGACACCAAAAAGGTTTTTAAAACAGCCCGAACGCACTATCAGCTGCATATCTACACAATATCTTGCTCAGTGGCGTGGCTTCTTCAGTACCAGTGCACTGTTTCTCTAGTACATTAGTCAGCAAGTGTATTACCTTCTGGGGAAATGATTCAAAAGAGTTTTTTTTTTTTGCACTGAAGAAGATTGTCTTTCGGGTCTTACTTCGCTCTTCGGGATTATGCAGGCTCTACCAAAGACCTCACTACGCATTTTCCACTTTTCCTTTTCTCCCATACGGGAGGCGCGCACTGTGCAGCTGACCTCCTGTACCATTGTATTCGATTTTATTCTACGTCCCCATTGCACCTTTTCGTCTCATCAAAATACTTTAGCCGTCTTCTAAATAAGACTCAGAAATTTTGTGCTTCTGTGCTGAACCCGAGAAGGGCAAGTTTTAGGTATGAATTTCAAATGCTCTTATGAAATGTCAAAGCAGCGACTTTGCCGGTGGAACCAGTTTCATGTTACCGCAACGCAATGCAATTTCCATCAACAGGACGTCACCGAAACGTCGTGATTAGATCAAATGTACTGGAATTCGTGAGCTACTACGAAAATGAACGACAAAGCCTGGAGTGGTTGAGACTAAGAAGAGGCATGGTAAAATAAATGAGTTTTTGATTAACTCATTGTAATCGACGCGCAGTTTCGTATTTATTTAAGCGAAAGTACGGCAGAGGAAGGAGTATCTGGCGAGATAAGAGCTCAAGGGGGAATTTATGAGCCAAGATGAATGTGAAAAGACATTCGAGTCACGCTCACGTAGCGGCTAATGAGTTTTATGGATCTAAAATTAGAACTGTGTAGTATATTTAAAATTGTGTTTTCGTATGATGAATATTGGAGTATTTATATTATTGTTTGCGAATGTTTTTTATACTTGTTGAACATTTGTTATTCTATTTTTCATGTGTTGTACCTTTGTTAGCAATTCATTTTTATTTTTAGGATGAATCTTGAATGCATCGAGTGAATGAACACAATTTTCTTAACATAAATTTGTGCATAAGAGCGTGATAATTGAGTGGTTTACACAAAGCAGGGCACAACCACTCACAGCCGACACGGCGAAGCATCGAGATTTCCTTTATCTCCATGTACAGTCCGCCTGATAGATTTATACACATTTAATATCATTGAATGATCGTATCAAAAACCACACTCTCAAATGCTGTAGTCAACATATCAAACATATCAATCTGGTCGTTTATTAGTTTCTTACTTTTTCGTGGGGCTTAAGTAGAACTCTATGTAAAACAGCTCTAAAACCTCATAAGAATAACTAAATTTCAATACAGGTAAGTCTTTTTATGCTGTAATTTTTACTGAATATCAATGAATTTGGAAGATTTCATCAATTTTTCTTAATTTCCACCTTAAACCTTTCTTTCAAAGTTATTTAAAAATATATACTTGTATTTTTAGGCACCGATTTACTCTCACTCTCAATTAGAATAATATTAAGATTGTTTCTCATCTACTCCTAATTGGCTGCCTGTGTGTGATTGGTGTCTGATGGCGCGGGACTGAAGCAACACGAGAATGGGCCATATGGGTTCGCTTCTGTCGCCACAATTTATAGCGAGGATTTAAGAGGAGCTGAGAGATTGTCTACATCAGGGTTGCGGAGTCGGAGGAATTAATTTGCGACTCCGAATCTGATTCCACCTTTTTAGAATTTGGCGACTCCAATTCCACCTTTTTAGAATTTGGCGACTCCGACTCCACCTTCTCAGAATTATGCGACAACTCCAACTCTACCTATTCACGCTATTCAAGATGAATATTTTATTTCTCAATAGTTGCAGGTGTTGCAACCTGCACACAGGGTGGCCTTCAAAAATGTCCCTTCTTTTATAATCGCCGGTATTTAGTAACTATTGAACATAGAAGTTTCTTCTTAGTCACATCTTGAAGAAAAAATTATCGATTTCAATGCAGAGTAAAATTTTTTCGATATTAATTTAGGCAGAATTACACTCAGATTGAAGGGCACTTTTTTTGTCTCTGCGCGGGAACAGTTTCAACCACTATGTTTTAAGTTTTCGTGCTGAAATTAATAGGATAAGAAATTGAAGAATAAAATTACAGTTTTATTTCCTTTCTAGATTTACTTTCAAGATGATTTTACTTGTTTTCTGCACAGTTAAAGAAGTTATTTGTAGGGGAGATTTGATTTGGATGCTACGCTGATGCGAAAAATGCAGTATCCTGAATGCCACCTTTAGGTTTAATAGTTACTGAATAATGACGATTAAAATAAGAGGGGACATTTCTGTAGGCCACCCTGTATTTTATTTTATATTCTTTATTTGCAAATGATATTATACTGGTAACAGAATATTAAAAATTAAGATTTATCATTTTATACAAACAGGATGCTTCAGAACACAAGGTACAAAATTGCACACCAGTTAGAAAAAGTCAAAGTAAGCACTTTCTCTTCTACGAAATTTTCCGAAAAATATACGGGTTTTTTGGATATTAGCTGTGTATTGTTGTATAGTATGAAATTTGTCAGCACAATTACTCGCAATATTTTTCCTTCGAATTAACGTTACAAATATTTCTGTTCTCTGAGAGTTTAAAATAATAAAATTTAGTTTTGGTGATATCAAATGATATTTGGTAAAAAAGTTTTAGCAAGTTGGTTTTAGAATGTTCCAGATCGTGTTACCAGGTTACTACTTGTTTGTCTCGTTGGCACTCTTCAGTTTCAAATAAGCCACGACGCCGGTAACGTGAACCGTTTAACAAATGCTGAAATGGCAGATTTGCAACTTGCTTAAATACAACAGACGCGAATTAAAGCCGAAACAATACTGACTAGCCTGAAATCATGGTACGACCGAAACGGTCTCAAATTAAATGCTAATAAAACACAATGCATCATTTTTGGATCCAAAGATGCAATTAAAAAAACTTCAGATTTTACTCTCGCAGTTGGAAATGATAAAATTAATGCATCAGAAAAAGTTAAAAATCTCGGTATCTGGTTCGATAGAAACATGTCTTTCAAATCTCACGTTGAGAATACTTGCAACAAAATTTACGGAACTTTAATGTTTTTTCATCGTATAAAGAGTGTGCTAGACGAAAAATCCCGATTATTAGCTATTCAATCCCTGGTGTTATCGCGCATTGACTACTGCAGCCTAGTATGGGGAGACTTACCTCAATACCTTCAAAGGGATTTGCTAAAATGCATAAATTTCGCAGCCAAGGTGTATGCAACGGTAATTTCGAAAGAAGTTTTCACGTAACTCCTCTCCTTAATAAACTCGGTTGGATTCCTATTCAAGAAAGGCTCCTCATGCAGAGGGCCCAATACGTATTCTCCTCGTTGTACCTTCCTCAGAGCAATGCTGAGATAGTGCGTTTCCATCCACCCACTGTAACCAACCAAAAGCCGAACAGAAACAACAACAGGGGAACAAACTTCCCCTGAGTATTAAAATCCCTCAAAGACCGAGAGAATTTAAAGCCAAAATAATTCGTCATCTTACGTCTCAACGATAATTCTACGTCACAGAACATACCGACCACGTATTGACAAATCTCATTTGCCTGGTATCTCCATTGCTGAATACTCTCCCTTGCTCATTTTTTTATGATTCAAGACATCACACATCAGTTTGGAATGTATGCGTGGGTATTATGATTTGATCACCTATACGCTGGGATTTGCAAACATGCTTATTTGTATATGTGTGTACGAATATGGGTGTATGTGCGCATATAGGTGTGCATATGTGCACAGACAACTGTGTGTACTGGACTAGCAACTGGTATATAAGCTATGAATACCAGCCTTTTCTCTCACTCTCAACTTCTAACGCTACCCAACACATCATTTCATTCTATTATTGCAAAGTAATCCAAAGCTGAAATGTCTTGTACATGTAAAATGTGGTACCTATGTATGTTTATCAATTGCAGTCATTTTGCGCCTTATTTCAAAGATGATGGGATTTTTTTTCTAATATGAAACCCATAAGGACACTCATGTTTTGTTTCTTATTCACATCCAAAAATGCTCTTGTTAGGCTAGTGTAGTCCAATTATCATATCATCTCTTACGCTCTAGAGTGTATTATAAAACCCGTACCTAGGCCTCAGATATTCTGGAAATATTTCTGTACTTGGGAACCGTTGTAGGACAATCGTTTTCATGTTTCTGAATCAGACTGTTTTGTGCCACTATTTCTAGTACGGGAATTTCATATTATTCAGGCCGTAATATAAGGTATTTTCTGGGCGTTTCTCGATTGGAATGCTAGTTTATACTGACTAGTTTACGCTGATATTTGCGCACATGCTTACTTGTGTATGTGTGTATGTGTGTACGTGTGCACGCTATGCGTGTGTATAGATGGGTGAATGTGTCACTACGTAATACTTCATTTCACTTCATTATTATGAAGCATTCATAAAAAATATACATGTATTTGTTG
>JACJUY010002289.1:10284-35058 GCA_014220935.1 Platorchestia sp. MABIK | reverse complement strand
CAAGGCATGTTGACTACTGACAAATGGCATAAAACCGGCTTTCTAACGGTTTTTACCCCACTACTCTACCTGCTCCCTCTTCTGAGAAAAAGGGATTTGAAATCGAATAGGTTTTTCTGCCCCACCCTGTACTACGCATTGCTGAAAAAATCAACAAATATTCCAGATATTAACATTAGAACAAGTTAATTAAATTATCATTATCAATAGTAATAACATAACCTAAAGACAAGAAATTTTTTTGATCACAACTTAGCGTTAGGTTTCTACACCTAGCTAGAGACTAGTCATTAACAATCAATACATCACAGCATGATATAAAGACTAGAAAAAAAAATCGAAATAAGTAAAAAATCAAGGACAGTAACTCTCAAATTAACCATTATATTTTAATCAAACTAGAGAATTAAACACCCGAACGTTTCGACCTCTAAGGTCATCTTCAGCATCTGAAACATTGTTTAATAACATAAGTCCATTTGCAAAACATTTGAAAATTAAGAAGCTCTTTGTAATGGATGGAGTACAGCGTGTCGTTTAAAACTGGCTTGTCTTTGATGATAAAAAGCGATTCTAGAATACGGAGATCTGTGTGACTAGATGAGGTAGCAATAAGATTAAAATCGTCTAAGGGAACGGGGAGGTCGCACTTCTCTGTGTGAGAGCGGACAGCGGAGTGAGGAGGAGTTTTTAGTGGCAAGTTCGTTCGATAGCTCCGTCCGGCATGCTCTGCTACACGAACACGAAGGGATCTGGTAGATTGCCCGACGTATTCAGAGAACTCCATTCATTACTGCTCCTAAAACGCAATTTTATTTTGTTTTACCTCTTTTCGGCAACCAATCGGTAAAATTGAAGGTCAAATCAGTATCATCGAAACATTTTATGAACATTGATTTCAGAGCAATATTACTGAAAAAATGCAGGGTACAGTCAATTTTCAACTGTAAAGATAAGCTCCCTAAGGCTAGGCTCTCTTCCATTGTTTATAAGTACCGTTGCGTCGGGCAATCTACCAGATCCCTTCGTGTTCGTGTAGCAGAGCATGCTGGAAGGACCTATCGAACGAACTGGCCTCTAAAAACTCCTCCTTACTCTGCTGTCCGCTCTCACGCAGAGAAGTGGGACCACCCCGTTCGCTTAGACGATTTTAATATTATTGCTAAAGCATCTAGTCAAACAGATCTCCTTATTCTAGAATCGCTTAGTATCATGAAAAATAAATCAGTTTTAAAAGACACGCTATCCACCTATCCATTACAAATAGCTCCTCAATTTTAAAATGTTTTGCAAATGGAAATATGTTATTGAACAATTTTTAGATGTTGAAGATGACCTTAGAGGTCGAAACGTTCGGTTTTTTAGTTCTCTTACTTGATAAAAATATAATGGTCAATTTGAGAGTTACTGTCCCTGCTTTTTTTTACTTATTTTGAGATTATGCAAAAGGCTAAACTTCAATCTTTATCTAGAAAAAATCGTTATCGGAAAACACTGGTATAGAGTATAGACATGTTAAGAGCGTACAGAGTTTCCACTCTATATGCGAGTAATATGTATTGCATCAGCTGAGCTGTCGGGCAAGTAAGTTGCAACGCATATGTATGTTACTAGTTTATACTTCCTAACATATTTAAGCGAAATGAACGGGACACAAGTAAACAGAATGGATTTGCGATGGCTTCAGTGGCTTATGTCTGCTTTTTAACTGTAAAATATGTATTGACACTCCTGTATGAAAATAATATTTTGCACACGAATGTATGAAACTTATATATACAAACCTACAATGACTAAATATCAATGAAAGTATTAGGTTATAGGTGATACGCTGTTTCTTTTCTCAAACAAAATAATCAACAAAAACTTTGTATATATTTTAGCTTTTGAGTAAATTATTTCTACTCCATTTTGTTTACTCTCGATTTTATACAATTATGCATAGATTTTAGCAAAAATTAGAGTCGAAGGCACCAAAATATAGCTACTCCAACCTCGACTCGACCACATCCGAATGAACGACTCCAACTGTGCCACATTCTGGAAAACGACTCCGACTCCACCCTAAATATGCGACTCCGACTCCGCAATCCTGTTCTACATCCACATACATCATTTAACCTGCTCTTTTAATTCCACTTTTCATTTCATATAGGAGTGTCCTGCAGCTCCCGTCAGACTTGTTCGCAATATTGACGCGTTGCTCAGATGAACCCAGCATCTCAGCGTGTGAGCCGCAACACCTTGAGACCAGGGCCTTCATGTTCCCCACTCAGCAGGCCGTCGACAATTGCTTGGTTAGTACTTCGTGAATGTCAATCGACACGCCTTACCCGACAACATTACACTTCCCGTTACATTTCACTGCATTACATCGCACTACGTTACACTACCCAACCAACACAAACAGTATCGTTAGAGCAATATTTGCAGCATTCTTCTACTCATTTTTCCACTGACTTTTCAGGTCTCAGTCGAATTGCTCATGTAGATGTATGAGAAAATTTTTGATGCGCTAGCTTAGTACTTAACATCAAGTTTATCTGTTTTTTGCAGCACGTTGTTTTGGTTAAAGGGAATATTTAAACATGTATAGGATTTAAAATTTTAAACAATTCCATTCGCCGAGCAGAAGGACAGTGACTACGCGCTGAAGTTTAGCTGCACCGTGAAGGACGTGCGGATCGCTACTGGATTGGCTTTTTTCCCGCGCCTCAGTTCTGCCATCAGAATATATTTAGAGACTATTGTACATCAGTCTTTATGGAATTAAGGAAGAAAATTCAACTAGAAACTGAAGTACTATTGTGAGAACCTTTTTATGTGAACATTTCATTTCAATGTTCGCATAACAAATACACGGACAAAACGAGAACAAAGGTGCTTTAGCGGAACGATAATGGTTGTATTACGAAGACTTCTATTGAGAAGATGAAGATTTGACTTTAAAAGTTTCTAGACCCAGGAGCCTAACTCATAGGAGTCCATCACCATGACTACTTCTACACCGAATAACCAAAACACGTTAAGTTGTAAGAGAGTACCCTAGCAGCGTGTGTTCTTTCCAATAGACTGGGGTGTCAATACGTATGTGCTATGGCGAATACGCTAGAGACAACAATTGTTCGTAAATAAATATCATAGTTGTCTAGTTTTCTGATTTCTCATGCCTGACATACGCTGAGTTGACGATAAAGAAATTATTGAAAATTTGATTTTATTGAGGAGAGCTGTGAATCCGACACTAATTTATATTGAACGTGTGTAAAATCAGTAAAATATTTTTAGCAATGCACGTGGTAATCATTGTGGTTGTTATAAATCCTAATAAGAACGATATTAGTTGAGTTATTTTGAAGATGCTGAAGTAGGCAATGCCATTTTCTTTTAAATTCACTTCAATGCCTCAAATCTCTGCTGGACTCCTTGCATTGAGGACGCTCCTTGTTTTGCTGCGAGACAAAGTGCCTTTACTGGTTAGAAGGTTAGAAACCATGAATTTTTAGACTAAACGAGTGCCTACTCTCTCCACGAGGATCCATAAGTGAATTCAATTTACCATAATCAAAATTATCAAATAAAAAATTGTGAGATTTCCTCTAAAAAGAGTGTTCAACCCTCATCTTTACAAAAAAACAGCTCTCTCAATCTTCGAGATTGTGGCAGAAAACAAAAGACGCAGCAACAGTGAGTCTCCGTCAAAGTTTGCCCCGTATCTTGACGTATAATAATTGTCAAAAGAAAGTAGGCAAGTGGTCTCTATTCTAACTCAACACTTCGACTCAGTAATGACAAAATTTCAAAAATGAAATAAGCGACCTTTAAACATTTATTGAGACACTAACGAGGAAAGAATATGAGCAAAAGAAAATTTTCGACGATGAAAAGTAAAAAATAAATAGCATAGCCTCCTGAGAGAGATGAGAGAGAAGCGAACAATATGAAAATTTAGAAAACAGAAAACGCCCTTTTATTATACCTGGGGAGCAACCGGTTTTACGTGCAGGCGAAGACTTTGAGTTAACAGTTCGCAAACTCCCAAAGACGAAATCAACATCAACCTCAGTAATGATGACATCACATCAGCCTATAGAATGAGGAAAAAAACCTGCGACTGGAAACAAGGATCGGAGGAACATTGCTTTCGAACTACACCGCTATGAAAAAACGCGTGAAGTGTTCACGGGATTTCGTACAACTAAAGGGGGTCAACCCAGGCCTCTGTAGGCCCGATGGGCCATTTTTTCTTTTATGTTGAAAAAGGATCCTTAAGTGATGGATTTTTGTGTCCTAAAATTTTATGGCGCTACGGACGCTAGAAATTACATATAATGGTCAAATTTCAGAAAAATCAGACTAAAAATAAAAAATTACCATGCATTAAAAATGAATTATTTTTTATATCAGTTTATTTTATTTTTTTACCTGTAAATTACAATTCACAGTGTAAATATGAAATCATGCATGGAGATTATCACAAAAACGTGGAAACAGTATTCAAGTACAAAAATTGCACATTATATTGCACTTCAACAAAAAATTTGGTTTATGGCTTATACCCAAAACCCCTCATTTTCCGCATTCAAAAAAATAGAAGTCAGTGAGTTTTCATGCTAGGAAAAAACTAAAAAAGTTTTAGAACCCTTCAAACATTTCTAACAAACTGACATTTTTCGATTTTCCAATTTGTACATTCATTTTGTTTTATCATAGTTCAAAACCAAAAATTTGGTATAATGATCAAATAGTGCATATAAAAAGATAAAAAGAAAACGAAAAGTTTCAAATAGAAAATTCGGGAATTTCAGTTTGTTTGCAATGTTACGAGGATTTCAAAACTGTCTTTGAATTTGTTCTAGCATAAGAACTCAATGACTTCTATTCTTTTGAAATATTCATAAAAATGAACAAAGAAACCTAATATTTCTTATTTTTCAAAGAACTAAGGCCTAAATCGAAAAAGTTACATGAGTAAAATGTGTTTTTTTCAAAAATACATATACTGGCCAAATTTCAGACCAATCCGATCAAAAAAATTATAAAAATGGGTTGCCCATAAACCAAAATTTTTCATAAATGAGTATCTCGTACTTTCGCGAGCTACCATTATGTACACTCTGAGAACAGCCAGAAGAAAGTTCCCCGAGAAAATTAGAATTCCAAAAGCCTGGACGGAAATATTAGTGTCTACGCTTCTATCCCTGAAAAATCAGCTTCAAGACGACATGCGATCAGCTCGCCTGAAGAAGTCGACCAATATCTGCAGCACCAATTGGGCTTGTCCTCGAAACAGGTTTCAAGTGATTAGTATTCTGCTGACTGTTAGCCAGATTTCATATCTTTTATACTACTAATCTTAGTGAACTGATCCTTCTTCCCATTTTGCCAGAATCGCATTTCTGCGTTTTTCAAGGCATTCATGTTAGATATCCTTTGATTTTCACCTTGTTCACTATCCCACCTTTTTCATTTTTAAATTTACAGATCAAGTTGTTATTTACGTGTAACCAATGTAACTAAACTCCCGAAATCAATTTCGACCTTAGAGACCAGGTATCATGTCACTGTCGTCTCAATTTTATGATTTTTTACTATATCATCTTTAGTTATATTTTGTGTAAGATGCGAAAACTACCTGATGTATGCGAGCTTTGTAACAACGCTATCAGCCATGTGTACTTTACAATGTTCTTGCTCATGGATTGAGTGCGCGCACTCTATAAGAAATCAGACTGGCTTTTTTAATTTAATTTATTTATTTATTTTTTTCCCTTCTTTCCATTTTAAGTAATGTTATTTGTGTTGTCTTTTCTTTAAAACTTGTTTGACATTTTTAATTTTGTGATACGTTGTAAATTACTTACTGTCAATCCAGTTAATGGCTGATCATGTAGATACATTTGATGATATTGACCCAGACCTAAATCATTTAAGTATTTTGTTTCCAAGTTTAAACGAAACAAGAAATTGCGAAGATACTAGAATATCAAAATTCAATGAATCGATGAGAACAATTCGCAATGATTTTCCACTGCTGTGAGGGAACTGTAGGTCTCTCTATCATTACAATGAAGAGATACAATGTACTATTACTGTACTCAAGTGTCACTTTGACGTTCTTAGCTTCTCCGAATGCTGGATCGATGACTCAACTAAGGACATGAATCAAATGCAAACTTATTATAGCCACCGTTCACTACGCAACAATAAGAAGTGCGGCGGTGGCGGACATATCTAAATGCACATATCTAAACATATGCGGTACAGTAGATTCGAAAATCATAGCAAGTGCAACTATGAATCGGGATCACATAGAAACGCTCTTCATAGTGCTGACGAAAAATGGAAAACGGATTATGCTTGGAACTGTTTATAAGCCTCCATCAGCCTGCCCGGTATCTTCCCTGACTGAGCTCCATCATATGATGTCGCAGTTTAACAAGACTTTATACAATGAGATAATAATCTGCGGTGAGTTCAATGCATGATCTTTTGATAATTATGTGATCAAATTTCAATTCACAACTTCAATTATGATCAAGTTTCATAAATGCTTTTCAGTGTAAATCTTTCCTTCCAATTATCATGAAGCCAACACGTATCGCAAATGAATGTGGGACGCTTCTCAATAATTTATTCATGATAGATCCAACTGATTTTCTAACTGGAATAATTGCTTCCGACTTATCGGATCATTTTCCGATTATTATCATTAAGAAAAGTTTTAACGTCACTTGCGTCAAACCGCAGACTGAAACTTCCTCATAACGCTGCGTAAATGATGCTAACTTGAGAGCAATGCGTACAGTTCTAGAGCCAACGCAGTGCGTGGACAACATTGGACATCCTTCAACAGATCAATAATGCAACGAACATTCATGTTGCAATTCTAAACTTAATTGATATTTTATCGACTGCATATTATCAGTGGTGTCCGATAGTCACTCATACAGCTACACTAAAAGTAGATAAAAGCCCTGGATTACTGAAGAAATCGTCAAAGAAATACTCGTATCAAGCGTACCTACTGTAGTTCTTCTCTGTTAAGGTGGAATATCTATATAGGGAAACGTATAACATATTCAGGAACTATGTGACGAATCAGAGAAGGACATCAAAAAACAATTATTTTACGTTTAAATTCACTCAATTTAAAATTGAAGTTAAAGAAACTTGGCGCCTGCTTAACTCTTGCTGTAAACCGAATAATGCTGCTAAGAAAAGGATTCAGCGTACTGTTGTAGATAAATTAAAATATCACGTGAATATTTTGCTAATGTTTTCAACGATTTATTTGCAAACACAGGAAAAATATAGCTGATGGTATTCCTAGTGAACCTACTAACCACTTGGAGTATCTGGGTCACATTCGTGCACAAGTCTTTTTTCTTTACGCCTAGCAACTCTTTGAATAAAATTGCGTGCGCAAACAACTTGAAAAATAAATCAAACGGAGTAATTACGTTCTCCACTAATGTTTTTTAAAGCTTGAGCCGACATTACAACCCCGTTCATATCCAATAGTATAAACCAGTCGCTCATCTTAAGCATTTTCCCGAATTCACTCAAAGGTACTAGAGTAATGCCGATTTTTTAAAGTGATGAAAAAACTTGCGTAAAACAATTATAAATCTATCTCCGTGCCATCAATTATTAGCAAAATGTTCGAGAAAATTGAACATAAAAAACATTTTCGCATTTTGAACAAAAATCAGTCCTCTTTGATAAACATTTGGGCTTTCGCTCCTGAAAATCAACAACACAGGTCGTCTTAAATCATTTACAATACCTATATTCCAACAAAGACAGAAGAAAGCTTGTTTCTCCGTATTTCTTGACTTCCAAAAACTTTCGATTCTGGGGAGAATAACATTTTACTCTCGAAACTCCACTGTTGTGGCATTAGAGAAGTTGCTCATTATGGGTTCAGATCATACATAACCAATCGAAAGCAATAAGTTGTCATTGCCAATGCACGTTCAGAAGTACACACATTTGGCAATGGAGTTCCATGTGCACAAGGGTCTGCCATTGGGCCTCTCCAATTTCGAATCTTTATCAACGATATCATTAAATCTGCATCATTTTTTTAGAGTCATGCTTTTTGCCGATGACAGCACGCTTTCTACGGTCCTTCCTAATAAAAATCCCGCTGTGATTGCGGAGAGTAAAAAAAACGAGCTCCAAAAAGTTTTAATGCTATCAAAATTCTTTGGAACCCTCCATATAATGATAACTTTTTTGCCTGAAGAAGCTTACAAATACTTAACTGAACGCTCATTTCACCTTACATACAATGCGGAATAGAAGCATTGCACGGAACTAATAAATTTAAAATCAATGTACTCTTTACTCTACCAAAAAAGAGAAACCATTAGGGCGGTAAAGAAACTAGAATATAGTGCTCATACAAATGTTTCATTCAAATGCCTAAAAATACTTAAACTTCGGGATCTCTGTAAAATCTCCATTTGTAATTTAATGTATAAAAACAATGACTAACGATGGTGAAACAGATCTCAAATAATTATTAGATGCACAAACTGGTTACCCCTACCATTTAACCCAAAATAGAAGCAACTTCAACTTCATGCTTCCATATTATTCAAAAGCTTGGTCACAACATAGTATTCTCTTCACTGGAACTAAGACTTGGAACTCAATCCTCGCGGAGATCCGTGAAAGCATTTTTTACAGAGCTTTCAAAATGAATCTTGAAGGCCTTTACCTATCGAAGTACTAAGTATGTGAGATACCCCAAGTCAAATCTCTTCTCCCATCGATGCCTCATCCGGATAGGGTAATTTGCCATGGTTAATTTCAGTGGTCTTCAGTATGTCCTCAAGTCGTTTCTAGAATATACGGTTAACATCTAGCCCATACAAATTTCTTTGTAAAATTAAGCATCGAATATCCAGTGATCTAAGTCATTGGTCAGCCTAGTACGTTATACTAGGTGTAGTGAACTAGGGTAGACCTTATAATAGCGTTGGAGGTAAGATGCCCTAGAAGTGACTGAACTTATTCGGGCCCACAAGTAGCTATCCTCAAATTTGACCATTGTACTTGACTTGAGAAACAATCTACTTCTGTATCAACTGCATGTGATAAAAAATTGTGCTTAAATTGTGTTTGAGGAAATGTTATAGTTATTCCAAGTAGTCCATCCACAAAAACTATGGACTTCGGAACAAAAACGATGAACTATGGTAAATGGCCAAAAACTTGAATCCAGAAATTTAATTTTATGGATATTTTAGGTGAATTTCTTGTGAAAGTTGATTAGTCAGCTCATAGGTAACACAACCTGCATATTTCTACTAGAAAATGAGGTTGACGGAAGAGATGTGAACTTTTTTTTCGATTTCTCTTTCATTTGCTTATACGTATACTCAGCAAGAAGTCGTGCATTGCATTTCCTACTTATCTTTCCTATTAAAACACGTTCTGCTGCAACATTTGCGCATTATCTCTTGATAACGAATATCTTGTGATAACTTGCTCATGGAGCTTTGGTTACCCTATCGTTGAGCGCTTGCTAGTGAAAAACAATCATCTTTGCAGCTACTGTATTTACTGTATCAGACTATGTATTGCAATAGTCATAATTTATGGTTTTACTGATCTATTGCACATGGAGAAAAATAATTGTGAGAATAATTTGAATTCTAGAATTAATACTGGGATCGAATATTACTAGGATACTGTTTGTTCAGTGGTCATTAATGATAATAAAAAATTTTCATTAAAACTTGATCAACGCCTTTTAGATGTTCATGACGTTGACAAAGCATGTCGCACTGAAAGGCTACTGGTTATAATGTTTTTTCCTCAATGGCTCACGTGAATCTGTGTCACCTCAGCTTCCATATGTAAAAAACTAAATTATTTTATGAAGACGGCAAACTTGAATTGTGTTTGTAAGCAGCATAACTTATGAATGCTTTTATAATCCGGCCTCTGCCCAGCAGGGCCCTTCCATATATGAGTTCTAATTTGTATTAGATGTCCGACGACGTAAACTAGCGCTAAAAGTTCAAACTCATTGTGTTAGTTAATGAAAGATTATTCTCAGTTTCAAATCATGAATATTAATAATTTTAACAACCAATATAGATGTCATTAGATGAGAATCCAAAAAGTCAGTTTATTAATCATGTTTCATTAAACATAGGTTTGAATCATTCAAAGTTTGAACTTATATTTGTGGGTTCTGCCCTCATCTTTGGGTTAAAACCGATATGAATTTAATCCGTAGCCAGCCATTGGTCATAAGTATATCAAAATATATGCGTCAATGTATTTTTTAAGTACAATGTTATTCACCTCTTTAGACGGTAGGAAACGCACGTAAGAAGCCGTGCCATTTTTTCATTTAAGCAGGAAAAACCGTTCTATTGTTTAATAAAGCTCAGACATCAAAATTTTACACGACGTAAGTGAATTTTCTAAACTTTTTACCGATTATCAGGTTGGATGTTAAGGGCGTAGAATGAGCTCAAGACTTTTGTCATCACTAAGACATGGTCAAGATGAGAGCATAAAATGTTATTCATTACGTAAATTCCCTGTCATCATGAAATACCACCTCAGAATGTTCAAAATTTGTTCAAAATTTTCTAGGATAAAGATGTGTAAAATACTAAAATTCATGAGGTAATTTTCATTTTTAAAATTAGTATTGTCTCAAGAACACTTGCAAAATCATAAGAAAAATAATCATGGAGATGCAAGTCGGTTGTCATTAAGCTTGGTGAGTACCCGTAATAATTTAATTTTGGCTGGCTCATTGTAGTGTATTGTCTTGTATATTGTGTTTAATTATTGGTGTCATTTGCATTACCATTTACATTTTGTACGAAGAAGTGCCATTCCTCCATTCTCTCATGCCTTGTAACTCTTCCTCAAGTCTGTTCGTTTGATTGCAAGCGTGTCTTATTTTTTTAGGTTTCACCTGAGTCCCGTCATTTCGTTAAATTTATTTACGTTTGCATCTCTAAAACGTAAGAACTTGTTTTTATTTACATGCAGTTGTGTCAAATTGTTCATTATTAGTTACTTGTTCGATGGTTCGTTTTCGTCGTTAGCAGAATATCACCTTAGGGGAAATAAAGACATCTCTCTTCTACAGTAAGAATGTTTTCTTGGGTGGCTGTGGCATCACTTATCTACCCTAACCTAACTCTTAAATGTGCCGAACGCACATTCGAGAGGAATGTAGAGTATATAACCATGGGCATTGCCAATGATGAGGTAAAGAGTCTCCAGACGTGACCGAGCGAGGGTTAAGGCAAGCACCGCGGACGTAACAGACCTGTTATCTCTGAGACACTGCTACTCTCCATTCCGTCTTAGAACGTGAGTACACAGGAAGAATAATAAAAATTCAGAAGCACTATATTTCGAGGGCTTTCCCTTTTTTTTAATTCTTCATACTTATTCACGTCACAGGAGCAAAATTACTGTCTGTTAGAGCTCTTAGTTGCTGAGGCTGATTCTATGTAATATAATTTTTTTTCGTTTAATATAACAAGAGTAGTCCCGACATAGGAGAATCGGAAGTTTTTTTATCCAATATGAGGTATGATATTATATCACTGTTTTGGATGTGCTGCTTTAAACGTGACAAATGTCGTACAAACAAAACGACTGTTTTAGATTTCAAGTCATCGAATGCAATGGGAAATTTTTTGGATTTTGGCCCTCCCCGGAAGGCCATTGTGAAGACTCTGAACTCTTGGGGAAATGTCTGCGTTCTGAGCTACACTTTTGGTGAATGCTGATATAGTCTGTCCATAGTGTGTCTTTGGAAACTTGCGCTCCTCGGAGTAACCCCAGCTACTGCCTGCATATGCAGTACTTGTTACAGGAGTATATTTGGGGTTTAAATTTGTTGTAATGCAGGACTTTTCTTTCTCTCATCACTTCGCTGTCTGTCACGCAACTGGCCTCCTGCACGAGCGTCATCATCTTTTATTCTCTATTATTGTTTCGCCATTTTCGTGTCTTCGAGAGGCGGCCACTTTTTTGCTAGTTAGCTCGCTGCACCAACCGAGACTAGAATTTTGTGATGTCGTTGGGAGACTTCAGCTTTAAATACACCACACTTCTACACAATTATTTAGGGCGCATTTCTCAGCATGAGAGTAAACTGAAGAATGTGAAGGTCTGTAAAGGAACGGGTAAACCCCAAAACTCCTGCCGACATGTTTAGCAACAAGAATACAGGGGCTCTAGTCGTCGAGCCCAGGTACTCAAACGCACTCTGTGCGCAGCTACATTTAGAAATTACGGAAGAGATCCCATGTCTTTGACCGTTTTACTTTCATTATTGGAATATGATCTTATTATGTACATAATACAAAATGCAATTTTGCAATAAATTTGCATCAAGTGTTCTGAAAAAAAATAAGATACTTTCGTTTGAAAGTTTCTCTGATTGTTTGCCGAAGAACGGAAACCAAAAGCAGAATTTAGTACGTATGGGTTATCTGTCACCACTTTCAATTTTTGGTTTCCTTTTGATGTCAAGGTTAGGTTAGGGTAGTTCAATTAAATTATTATTAATTTTGAATATTTTCATGCCTCCAAAATAAAAGGATTGTTGTTGTTTTGTGACAAATAAGTAACATTTCAGAAGAAAAGCTTTAACATATGGTTTCCTTTTAATGTTAAGGTTAGGTTTAAGTAGGTTAGGTTAGTGAAATTATTGTTAACTTTTAATATTTCTAAGCCTCCAAAATATAAAGAGTGTTGTTGTTTTGTGACAAAAAGTAACAGTTCAAAGGCAAAAGCTGCATTTTTCACCCATCAGTAAACCCAAAAAAGTGGTGACAGATAACCCACAAGTACCCAGAATTTTTATCAACGATAGGCACGGTCATCAGAATTTTTTTTACTTTAAAAAATTCTCTATACAATAATTTACTAGCGATGACGTAAAAGAATTACGACTAAAAACCTTGAAAATTCAAATTTCTATGAATTTTATGAAATATTCATTGATGGCAATATCTTACCCATCCTAACCAACAAAACCTATCCTAACCCAACAAAACCTATCCTAACATAAGCTAACCTATACAAACCTAACATAACCTATGTCAGGCTCACCTAATTTAGCCTAACCTATCTTAACCTAATGTTCGGATATCCTAGCCTAGCCTATCTTTGCCCATCGTTACACATCCTGCTTTAATCTGTCACCCATGTCATAAATCATATATATTTATGTAACTACATAAGATTACCATTGGACGATATGTAAATACAATCTTTGAAAGAAATATACTAAATGTAATTCACTGAGTACTTATGTACGATACCGTTTGATTACAGTATATATGAGTACATTACTACACAGATACATTCCTGTATTATCAATAAAAATATTGGTTTAATTAAATCTACATATCGTTCAATGGTAATCTTATGTAGTTGCATTTATATATGATCTCATAAATGTAATAAAGTGGAATTTCATGCATATAAATATTTATACAGGGTGTTAATTTTCAACAGGTAGAAACTTTCACAGGTGATAGGAATACTCAAAATAAACCCTTTTTCAGGAATACCCAAAATTGCAAAACTCTTTAGATGTCGAGATATTGAGCTTTAATGTTTAGAATGTCACCTACGTATTTAACAAGTAATTCACGTTTCTAACAAATGAGAATGGAAAACGAAACAAATATTTCGTAAACAGGTGGGCTTTCAATCAATATCTACAATAATTACTGAAAGTGTCTGCCTACTGCTTCAATGCAGCCCTGACACCTCCTCTGAAAAGACTGCTGCACACGAGACAACATACTGTGATCTTGAGCAATATCGCCTGCTGCAGCCACTACTCTTGCAATAAGATCCATCTCAGACTCAACTGGTGTTTCGTAGATCAATATCTTGATGCGGCCCCGCAGAAAAAGTCTCAAGGAGTTAGGTCTCGAGATCTTGCAGGCCATGTCACCGGCCCATTGCGTCATATCCACCTGTTCTCAAACGTTTCGTTGAGGTATTGGCGAGCATTTCCATCATTATGATCAGGAGCTCTGTCGTGCTGGAACCACATGGTGCGGCGTAGACCTAGAGGCACATCTTCTAGCAGTCCTGGCGTTGTATCCGTAAGAAAAGTGAGATAGGTTTGTCCATTTAGAGGGGATGGCATCAGATATGGGCCAATGAGGTATTCACCGACAATACCGGCCCAAACATTCATACTAACCCTATGTTGGCAGTGGAAGCGATGTACTTCATGAGGGTTCTCCTCCAGCCAGCTGTGCAAATTGTGCGTGTTAAACAGGCCAGACCCTGTGCAAGTTGCTTCGTCTGTGAACAGAACACGCTTGAAAAACTGTTCATCATTCTCTATCCGCGTCAGGCACCAACGTGCTAAGTTAACCTTTCGGATGTGGTCATTTGGGAGAAGATATTGCACTCGCTGGAAATGGTAAGGATGTAAATTGCTGTCGCGCAGAACGTTTCACACATCCACATGGTTGGAGATTGCTAAGTCACGTGCTGCAGTTCTAGTACTTGCACGAGGCCTGTTACGGAAGTACATAGTGCAACACATCCTCTTCCACAACCTCACGCACTGGCCGGGGCAGGTCATAGGCTTTCCTGTTCACATTGAAAGTACCATGTTACCGTAGGCGACGGTGTGTGTCCGTAAACATTCGATGTCCAGCTAGATTTCTGTTTGGGGAGCGCTCTTGGTAAAATCTAGCAGCCTCCCAGGCATTCCCATCCGCTGCACCACAAGTCAAATGCATGTCAGCCAGCTCCTCGTTTGACAAATGTGCCGCCATGTTACCAGAACGACGTGCAGTAGCAAACTGGTTCGTAAACACAAAGTATTGCCAAATTGTAACTCAATATTACAATAATTATAATTCATGCATACCAAACTTAAAACTTTAAAGCTCAATATCTCGAAAACTAAAAAGTTGTGCAATTTTTAGTATTCATGATAAAAGGTTTGTTTATTGTATTCCTATCACCTGTGCAAGATTGTACCTTTTCAAAATTAACACCCTGTATGAGTGTAAATAAATCCTCGATACTACTATGGGTAATAAAAAATTACCATTTGAAAATAAATATTTGAATGGATGCTTACTGTCATTAAAGTATAATTTTAAAACAACTTTAATGTGGAGTATTATACGAGGTTTTTACAATTATTGACGTGTATTTTTCACGCCGCTCGAAGATATGAATCACACTCAGTCTTCTGATGCTGGATACTTGTACAACATTATACAACAGCTTGTCTTTAGATAGCAGCACCGGCGGAAATTTTATGTAAAACTCGTTGATAGGAAAAACGATTGTCTTGCTCATCACATCCAATAGATACAATTATCGGTAAGTTCTGCGTGCAACGCAACTTTAATAAGAACGAAAGGGCAAAAACCAGGTGACATATCATTTTTAAAAATCTGTATGTCAATGTGCGGCTCAACGAGCCGCACATTGCGTGCTAGGCGGTCGGAACATGCAGGAATAAGTCATAGAACAAGCACACGCCTTTGCCATCCTTCCCATTCCTCAATTAGGTCTCACACAGAGTTTCAATGCAATGCATCAATTTCTGAATCAGACTTATCCATATTAAGTTATTCCAGTAATTCAGGTAAACTTAAAATTTTGGAGTCCCTCTACATCCACAAATTAAAGCCTCAGCTTAATGACATGCAGAGCGCTCACCCTCTTCACATAGTTAGTTAGAACCTTTACTCACCCCCCTGTCACTTTCTTCCATTTTTACGTGTGCCACTGTCGAGATACCAACAGTTTCTCTAGCATAGGTTTTAATGTTTCACTATTGTCATTTCAGATTGTTTTAGCCAATGAAGGATCTAGGTTATCAATGTTTCACTATTGTCATTTCAGATTGTTTAGCTGAAGATGGGTCTAGGCCCGAAACGTACTAATTTTGACATACAGATTTTTAAAAATGATATGTCGCCTGGTTTTTGCCCTTTCGTTCCAATAGACACATTTTTACCTCAAAAAATGCTTATATTAACGGGTGATTATGTCAATTCTTAACTCAACATAGGGCTGGGTTAATTTGAACTTGACTTGGATTAAATCGAACTTGACTTGGAGCAATTTGAAGTGAAAAGGGTGAAGTATAGGTTTTATTGGGTTAGGATAAGTTATGTTGGGTTAGGACAATCGAAGTTCCTCAGGTCTTGCTAGTATGCATAGTTGACCATTGTTGAACACAGGTTCTGGTAGGAAAATTTTTACCTGGTTGAAAGTCTGTCCCTGCACCTTGTTAATTGACATAAGTCTTGCATGAAACTTGTTTCTTTTCATGGTAAAAGGAAAGTTTGGGTCCATCGGTGGCCGCTGAATAAAGAATTGATTGAATAGAGCGGAAATATATATAGTCCAGGGTATCAGTCATTCGCACAGGCTATAAATTACGCAAAATGCAGATTAATTCTATCATGCTTTTGTAGCTTGAATTCTCGTTTAAAAATATGTGTAACTAATACAGCAATGTAGTAGCATTCCTACGCCTCTAATCATTGAGTTACCAAGCCTCGGGCGTTCTAAGAAACTAACTTACGGAGAGACAAGCAGAATTAGAATATAGATCGTCAAACATAAAAAAGAATTAAGGAAAGAAAGTAGGAGAAGGGTTGTTACCAATTATGAAAAGGCTTTCTACATTAAAATAAACCATAAATACTCGTATTTCATTGCCAAAAATTTTGAAAGATTAAAGCTAGAAAGTAGTCTCGTAATAGGCGGTTAAGAATTTTCGTGAGCTTCCGTCCGGTACTTCACGGGTTTGAACTGTACCGTAGGCATACAGCTGATCGGGGGTGGAGAATGATGCAATGTCGGTGAGTTTTTTGTTTATCGGTGTCTTTTTTCATTTATCATTGTATCATTGTTTATCAAGCCCCTATTAACTGGCTTTGACGAACCCCCATTAACTGGCTTTGACGAGCCTCCATTAATTAACTGGCTTTGACCAGCCCCTATTAATTAACTGGCTTTGACGAACCCCCATAATCGGGCTCCGTCAAGCCTCCACTAGCTCTATCTGTTGAGGTCCTAATTTAATTAGAGGTTGAGAAACCTACCTCTGAAATAGGCTGGTTTGACTATCTTCGGGGCTTACCTTATTGAAATAGGAATTTTCTCCATTTATGGGTTCCATAGTAGTTCAAGCTGTAAATGGTATTCTTCCTTTTTTCATATTATTTCCTATGATATGATATTTCCTACCCTTTATAAAATAGGCATTCATGGCGTCAGTCGGAAAGAAATTTTCAAAATGAGAGTTCTCAGGCGTATGAAAATATTTTATAACGTATAAATTGATAGGTTATAAATTTTTTAAAATAACTGTATTATAAGCTTTGTCTACTCGGTGCACTCATTGACTCGATAATTGTTTTGCCATGCAGTATAAAGCAAATGCTCCTGGGTCGGGTAAGGGCCTCCCAATCGGTCGTCAGATTAGATTAGATGTTTTTCGAAGACTCCCTAATCAGACATCAGCCAAGGTTTTCATCTCGCCACCGAATTTTTTTTTGTATTCTGCTCCTTCGTATATTTAAATAATTTAGACATTCTTTGCATTCTGGAGGTATTAATGGAAAATGAATTGAATGAAAAATAATACGTTTATAGTTACGGACCCGTTGTTTAAAAAAAATTGAGAATGTAATGAACTTTTTGGTACTGGGGACACTCCAATTATTTCAAGCATTTCATTCCATTTTTTCTTTTGCGAAGATCACACCTTTTCCACTGGGTTCCTTTTGAAACCTTTAAGCGAAAATTTTAAGAAGTTACAGGCGAGATTCCCCTCTGATTTCAAACTATCGAAACCTAATTACACACGTTCCAGCTGCAAATATTTTACTAAACTTAAAGAGATTTATTTAGAGATTTGTCTCTGTCATTATTTGGAGTAAATAAAATTAATCGAAAATTGAGAGTACGTACTCTTTTTCACCCCAAATATTAGACAGTTTGGGAATGATGTTATCCAACTAATTTCAACCCGAAAAAAAATTTTGAAATTCGTTCGGTGACGATTTTGAATTCTGTATTTGTATCTGAAGTTAGGCTGTGCATACTGTGCAAATACTTATCCCTATCTATAAGAGCGACTCCTCTTCTTTTACCAGGCCGATAAATAATCGTGCTTGTATCACCTGAAATTTTTAAAGAAATTTTATTTCAGGTTCGTCACAAAAACTCTAAATTGGTTTGTACAGTTGGAAAAAAAATTTTTTCTCAAGACCAGGTTTTCCAATTCACCATTTAATTTAGGGAACTTGTAATGCTAACTTGACAAACTAATACGAGCTTCTCAAGTGCAATAAATATTTTCTCAAGTTTAATTTGTAAACAGTAAACACAAATCAATTTCAAAGGCAAGAGCTACTCAAGAAGAGGAAACAGGTATTTCGAGCTAAAATTGATAACTATTATTGATGAATTTTATAGCCGCACGTAATTGACGAAACGGAGTTTTTGTACTTAGATTGAACAAACTACTAATAAAGGAGACGACTTTATTAGGTCTCCTCTGTAACCTCTTGGTGCTAAATTAGAAGAGTAAAATTAAGCCAAGGAGTTCGACATCAAAGAAGGTCGTTAACATAACTGCAAAGGAAAGTAGCGAGCTAGATAGTTAAAATTGGACCATTGACTGGAATACTTTTACAATTTAAAGAATACTTTTCACCACCACTCCTGAGATTAGTTTCGCACATTATGATCCATACCCATCTGACTGGCTGCTTTTCTCAGACCATTCAGTTGATTATTTAAAGATCTTCAGATCAGGGCTGGCAAATGTTATGGTTATGAGTAAAGCCAGACTAAGGAATGAAATTTCGAGAAGAACTGAGTGTTCTAAATGAAAGAAGTGATAATTTTTCATTGGGAACAAAATTCTACTCTTTGTCACTTGCATACACTTTGAAACTAGGTCTTAGGTAAATTTGAGGCCACTGATTTCAAATTTGGCTTGAGTTATTTTCTATCAGGTTAAGTTTTCTTTATCAATGAGTGACCTCCCACATACTATTGGCAGTATATAGATAGACCACCGGATACTTCTGATAAAATTTTAAATCTAAAAATTAATGTTTTCCAAACCCTTTACAAACATGCATAATTCAGGTATAATTTTACTTCCCTTGACAAACACATAGTCGATTCATCAGCTTCTGTTGCAATGAATGACAGATGTACTCAGGCGACAACTTGCGTAGTCCAGGTGTTTGTCTTTCAAATGACACTTGTTTCATGTCTATAGGTCAAAATTTGTACAAGGAGTAGGGTTAAGGCATATTTCGTTTTCTTTACTGTAACTTATTTTCTATGAAGCGAATTAAAAGTGTCTTATTGGATGAACCCTATTTTTTACATGCGTTTTACCAATTTATCAAAGTTCATGGATATTGGTTCACATATAAGAAAATTGTCAAAGATGTACGGTCCCTTCAGCAATGACATTGTCTGTGGAATTTACATGGATTCTGCTAGGATCTCTTAGGCTAGGATAATGATGTAATAGATTTAGGTAGGATATGTAACGATAGTCTATGATAGGCTAGGATTTTAGAACATTTGATGAAGTTAAGATTGGTTAGGCTAGAATAGGTGAGGCTGAGAAAGGTTGTGTTTTGTTAAAATAGGTTAGATTGGGTTTGGATAGGTTTTTGGGATTATGATAGCTTATGTTAGGTTAAAATAGGTTATCTTGGTTTAGGATAGGCAATATTGAGTTTGGATAAGTTATGTTGGGGTAGGATAAGTTATGTCCGGTTAGGATATGTAACTTTGGAATTATTTCATTAGTCCACCAAGGTTTCCAATAATATTGACCTTGGAATTTCCACGAGTCTTGCTGGTAACTTATCATTTTACAAGACGACTCAATTGTTAAAATACTGTGTCAGTCTGTAAACAGCAACGTTTCGATGTTTCAATCGCGTTTCAATGCCAACCTCATTGCCTTGTAGACGCAGAACTATTTTTATTCACCCGTGTTACTTTCAAGAATAATTCCTTATACAGCCAGTATAAGGCACTCACACACATAGTAATGTAAGGGTGCACTAAAAGAGTTTTTTTCGAAAATGCATCGTCCCTGAAATTATTTTTTCTTTTATGATTGTAGTTATCTATATAATGTTCAACTTGCTCCTTCTTAGTTAGTTAGTTCATCCGTTACGCTTTCGTCCGAATTTTCGGAATTCCTGAGTGTCGCATAAAAAGATCGCCTATGCATGCATTGTTTTTTCACAACTTGGATCAATTTCTCCTAATTGTTAAGAAATATAATTCATCTGATAACCGTATATTACATACAAATCTGTCTTGAGTTTCGATAGGATCAGCGCTTTTTCTTCATGTTTAAGTGATAATTGCGCCTTAGAACCACACAACGGAGCAAAAATTGGTATCTGCTCGCGATAGAATGAAACTTTACCGGCAGAGATTAATTAAGGAATGTACAACGGCAGGAAATCCTTTTAAGGGACAGGCAACGTCAGCAAGTGAGGCGAGCTGCAATGAATGATGTATCTTACAACATGAAGAGTATTTTCAGCGAGGCACTCGAAGACAGCAAATCATGTATAGAAATATGGACGAAGAGCAGCTATATTGGTACATTGAGCGGCAGAGAAATTTATTTCAGTAAAGAATGCAAAATATGGACGAGGAACAGCCCATCCATAAAACGCTCATTCAAACAATCTGTGATTAAAGTAAACATGTGAATTGAAAAAAATATTGTTGTGACTTTGCGAGTAACATAATTGTGATAACCCAGTGAGAATTTCAAGCCTAAGACACAAAGATGTACACAGGATAATATAAAATGAAGGACGCACTGTCTAGATCGTCACATTATATTTTAACATGAGCCACGTCATAAAGAAGATTAATATACGCTAAATTCCAAACCTTTCGAACCCTGATTTTCTTACAAAACCTCATCCTGCAACGTGTTTTTCCGTGCACTTCTAGCTTTCCCCGTCGTTGCGTCTCGGCTCCGCCTCCTTCAGTTGTTCTTCGGAAGTGGGTACCACGCTAACAACCTTTTTACACGCCGGCGTAGTTGTGTAGTGATGCTCGGGTACCCTGGTGCAATGAGTCATGCTGGTGAACGTACTAGTGCTGTGATGCGTATGGTGTATGTCTTTGGTACAAGGTACACAAGTGCCCCAGGTTTGTGTTGTGCTTTGTGCTCCGGTCCATTGGTTCTGTAGTACACATTGGTGTGCTGTAGGACGATGATGTACTACGCTGGTGCACCGTGGTGCCCTGGCAAGAGTAGTGGCTGCAGCAGGCGATATTGCTCAAGATCAAAGTATGTTGTCTCGTGTGCAGCAGTCATTTCAGAGGAGGTGTCAGGGCTGCATTGATGCAGGAGGCTAACATTTTCAACAATTATTGTAGATATTGATTGAAAGCCCACCTGCTTACGCAATATTTGCTTCTTTTTCCATTCTCATTCGTTAGAAACGTAAATTACTTGTTAAATACCTAAGCAACATTCTAAACATTAAAGCTCAATATCTCGAAAACTAAAGAGTTCTGCAATTTTTGGTATTCCTGAAAATACGTATTAATTCGAGGTAAACGAAAATCGCAGATTGTGAGTTGTTTCAAAATATGCCGAACAAACAATTCAGGGAAGAAAGATTTTCACTTCTATACGCATAAATGAAAATTGTCTCAACTGTGCCCGCAACTGGTACATTGGTAAATGAGGATTTACCATCTAAAAAACTATTATACAGCACGGAGTTTCACCGCTTAACAAGGCAACAAATTCATCTGTAAAAATTTGCATTTACTTCTGTGGGATATAGACGATTATACTTTTGTTTAAGGTTATAGTAACACGATAAACGACTGCAGAAACACGAGATATTATTGGCCTCAACAATGGATGATTCTGATTCCTATGAATTTTGGCATTGCCGTAAATACAGCTGTTTGAAAGTGCCTTTCAAGTGTTTCCGGAATTTTCACTGTTCCCTTTACCAATTTTACTGGTGCCGAACTGTGTTATCATCATTTGTATCGTAAAGGGTGCAGTCAATAGACAAGGATTTGNTTCTTACTGTGAAACATATTATCGAAGAATGTACCGCGCTGCAGCAGACAAGGGAGCGCGTTTTCAGATCGGGAGCCGGAGGAAACGTTGATGCAAATAACTTATTGTGTGACGGAGGACCAATCAGTAAAGTGCTGGAGTTCGTGAAGGAAATAAACGTCTTCGGGAATTTGTAAAGGTGAATGTGACCAAGAGTGAAGAGTCCAGATGGAACGGATGTTAACCTGGAGTTTGCTTAAAAAGTCGACACTCCTTGGTCTGGGAAAGGCGGGAGAGAGGCGTTTCGTCATATAGGAACGGATGCTCATAATCCTGGATGAACTAATGGCCGAGCGCACCGAGCTGATGTTCTTGACTCTCTGTCGAGAAGGGGTTCCAGCACGGGTCAGGCGCTCGACCGAAGTGAGGGTGGGTAGCTGGAACCCCTGCTGGGGAATCCTAGCTAACCTAAATATAGCAAAGTACTTGATAATCCTTCGATGATACCTGCAGTGCCGATCAAAACTTCATGACCCCAACTCCCTGGCTCTGAGCAATTAATAGTGTCTCCATGGAACTGCTATCGAAGGGTCTGTGGTATTCTGAGTCCAGATGGAACGGAGGCGTCCGGCCATTTGACAGGAAGCCGCGCAGTAACGCACCATAGCCAGGCGTGATACCGTCTTGGAAGATTATAGATGAGGAAACTGCAATATGGCCGGACGCGCTGCGTTGGTACCCCGGGGGTTTCAGCGCGGGTAAGGCGTCCGGCCATAAATGGGTGGGCAGCTGGAACCCCCTACGGGATTTGGCTGCCCAGTGCACTCGAATCTACTGTAGTATGTACAAAGTTGTGATGCGGAGAAAATTGAAATCCTGATTTGTAATTCAAATGTTGGTGGTCATATAATATTGATGGTCATATGATTTTGATGCACATCGCTTGTGGTTAATTGGAAAAGTCTGATGCCTGACAAATATGTGAACTTCGGTGCGATGAAGTCTAAGTAACTGAAGCGCTAGCAAAAACATGCTACTAATGGTTTTGTTGATCTGAATGAGCGGATGATAACTTTATGTAGGTAAATTTATGTGTATTGGAAACAGTAGAAGGAAAATGCTAATGAGAATTTCAGTAAAAGTGTCATGTCGTAACTAGGAAAAGCAACTTTGGTAGAAATACCAAAGCGACAACTAAAAAGTCTCTGACCGAAGTTGTCGTTAACTGAGTTTGTTATTATTGGAAGCAGTAAGAGAAGGAAAGTTCTACTGGGAAGTTTAGTAAAAGTGTCCTCTCGTAACTATGAAAATCAACTTTGGTAGAAATACCAAAGTGACAGCTAAATAGTCTCTGACCGAAGTTGTCGTTAACTGAGTTTATTATTATTATTCTATACGAAATTACGTTGGATTTGTAATTGTTAATGTGGAAGCGTGAAGCGTGTGAAAAGGATGCTATTATTATTATTATTACGGAGTACGGATTTAAGCTTTGAGAACGACTTCTGAAGAGGGACATTGATTCTATAAAGAAACCGGTATGTTTTTCAGCAATGTATAAATATTTAAGTGCTGATTTTTCTGTAGTTTTGATAAATTGAGTATACATTAAGTAGAACCATATCAGTTATCTATCCTAGCAACACCCTAAACATGATCGAAGTACAATTAGTAATCCCCTGCTTAAACAACTAGGTAGTCTGAAATAGCTTAAATTCCATGCCTTGAGGGAATTTTCACTGTTCCCTTTACCAATTTTACTGGTGCCGAACTGTGTTATCATTTGTATCGTAAAGGGAGCAGTCTATAGACAAGGATTTGATAAGGATTACTTGCTAATAACAAGTATTCCAGCCCACCCACACCTTCCCGTGGTGGTACCGTTAGTATACCCACTAGGAGTTGCAACTCATTACATATTGTTTATGTAAATTGGCAACATAGTGATCATAAGCTTATTTATACAAGCGTTGTCCGTGGGTAGAACCGACGTGGGGGGCGCCCACTAACACCTGGGTTCTTTTCTTATTAGTTTTGTGTAATTATCTTGAATTGTTCTCGTGTTAAAAAGGAAAAACTAGAAGCGGCCCCCTTGATTTATCAAGGGGTCCCATCCCTTAAATACAATGAGCAAGAAGTACGCAGCAGGTCCTCAGCGAGGAGCAATATAGCCTCCGCAGGTGTGCGAGGAGCGAACAGGAAGTGACCCACCTGACAGAGGGGAACAAGTCAACAATATAACAAGTTCTGAGAGGCGAATTGAAAGAGCGATTGAGTTGATGCTGGGTGGAATTGGAAGAGAAGATGAAAATAACATGCCTGCTGATCTGAGTGCCGAGGAGATGGCTGTGATTGAGCGACAGTTGGCGGAAATTGAACAAGCAATTGTATCAACTCGATCCAAGACCCTAATGGACCCGAAATTAGCTGACAGCAGAAAAACTATGAAAAAGGAAAAAAGAAAATATGTGCCATTCGTGTTTACTGAAGAAACTTTCCGAGGTTCTTCTCAATCACCTTCGAACGTGGAAAGAAGAGGACAATTAACCCTTTCGATATTATAGGACCAATTGAAGAAGTGACTGGCTCGACACCGATGAGGATGTTTAGCATGAACAGTGAAACAATGCTGGTGGAGGTGCGGAGTGCAGAGCAGGCGGCGAGGATGGTGGATC
>JACJUY010002288.1:101306-123863 GCA_014220935.1 Platorchestia sp. MABIK | reverse complement strand
TCACCAAACATGTCGTTTAGCTTGGTGTATTTCTTTCTTTGAAATTCACGCAGTACAAGATGTTGCGTATACTCGATGTTTAGCGAGCGCATTTGGGTGAGGCCACCAAAAATTATTTTTCATTACTGAATTAACAAAATCTTAAGTAAAGTGGAAAATACAAGTTCATAGATAACTGAACCTACGGTTTAAAAACTTGTAGAGTGGAATCTTGTGTCGTGAAATTACCTTACAAAGAAAGCATGTGTGACTTTCATGACAACCTGTATCAGTTAGTCTCTAAAACAAAGAATACTCCGGTTGTTTCCTAATTGCTTTGATATTTTCAGTAAGGTGTGCGAGTACGTCACACTTTGGATGGCACCATATGTGAGTGGCATTCCAGTTTAACCTTTTTTGCAGTCGTATCTATAATTTTGACCCCCATGCACAGAAGCTATACTTAGGCAGATAAAATCATAGACTGGGATGTTTCCTTCCTATTGTTGCGATACGATTTCGAATTGATTGAAGTGTGATTGAAAGATTTACAACCTTTGAAAAATTTCACATGCAATAAGTTTTTAATGGTATTGCGAGAACCTATTGCCTGAAATCATTGTCTAAATCATAAACAAATATAAAAGGTAGTTAGGAATTGTTCAAAAGCAGTTCAAGCAGTCGAATTTGACATTCAACAATAGAAAGATGCTGAAAAAGTTATTCAAAAATATATCAGGAAAGATCTACAATAGTCCTTTGCGAATCGGAACTACATTTCTTTTACTTCCGCTAATTGTCTCAAAATCCTCAAACAGCAGCGACTTACAGGTTAGTTTGCCTGTATGGTTCAATTTGGGTACATTCTGTGCCAAATATAGTGTTTATCAGACAATGAAGGGCCTTGAATTTAATTCATGTGCACAAATATTGAATATTTTATTCCTCGTTCATTGTCTTCTTATACAGTACTTGTCCATTTTTAGAATTTAATAAAATAATAATAGAAGGCATGTAATTAATTTCTAAATAAAAGACAAAGCATCAATATTTCTCATTTCAAATACATCAATATTTCTCATCAATTTTCAATCTATGAATTATAATAAAGGTACTTGAAAAAATGAGTTTTTTCATGGTGTCCTAAGATAAAACATATTCAGAGTCAACCTTTGTTCCATACACACACCCTGAACTATCAAGGGTGCCTGTATGGCTGCAACTCATAATCTGCTTCTGTCGCCTCTGCTTCAAAAGCACTTTCGTCTATGAGTTGATCGGCTTGTATTGTACAGGCTCCAAACTTTTTGAGAGCTTTCAAAAACTTTGAGCCATTATCTGTTGCACTGCTGATTACTTTTATGACTAGTTAGTTGAAATGGCTGAAGATATTTTCTAATTGATTGGTAAATTTAACGTTCGTGTGTTTACACTCGAAGCGATGGTAAGTAAATTATCTAAAAACCGATTGTAGTCCTCAGTCGCTATAAAAATAACGTAGCCCTTTTATACTTAAATAAATAAAAACAGTAATTAATCGAACAGAGGGAAATGCAGTGTTCTGTGTAAAAAACTATAATATCAGACATAATGAAGACATCATCATTCTTCTTTTAATTATTAGGAACAGAGATTGATTTTCCCTTATGCAAGGTTTGGTTACAATAATTGTAAGAGTACACATTGTGTTGAATGTTTGTTCTGTGATCATTAAAACAGTAACAAGTTGATACTTTCTTCGCATAAAGTACGAAGTTGCTACCTCTCTTGAATTCTTGTAATAATTAATTTTCTACCTTCAAGCTGTGTTCTAACATTCTGGAACAAATTTCTTTCAATCGAGACTACGAGTGTGATTTAACGTAAATTGAAGCAAGTTTAGATAGGATCCAGTTTGATGGCGATAAATTTACAAGTGCCACGAGAAAATATTGGCAGTTAAATTCTTCGTACGATCACTCTGAAATAGCTGCGATGTTGGTGGCGGTGAAAAGGCAAAGATGCTCCTCTTGTGTTGTCTTCAGCTTTTTGCCTTTTACATTGCTTCATCATCCGCCAATAACCGATTTAGCTTCCGAGGAAACCCCGATATGGAAGGATTCAGGGCTCAAAAGCAAATAAAACTAATATTGAAACTAGTGACTTTAAAACTGGTTCTTCTACGGGCAGTGTTTTTAAATCTTGTCACGAAATTCTTCACGAAATGTGCGATTACTATTCAAATTAAAAATACCACTGTTAACCATGAGAGAAGATTTTACGAGGAGTATCATTTCTGTTCCAAATTTTCAACCTTTCGAAACTGTTCCAGTTCAACACGTGTTAAAATACGATACGAACACTCATTGAGTGTTCTCTGAGTAAAGATGATAAGCGATGATCTTCGTATTTTAACACGTGTTGAACTGGAACAGAAGAGTATCATTATTTCTTTATACATCAATGAATGCAGGGTAATTAAGAGTCATGTTTTACCAGTGGGTCACTTTTTATTATTTAGGTTTTACATTTATTGATGAAGAAACAGCATTTTTGAACGACTTTCTGTTCATTTTGAATGAACTGATGACTCTCATGATATACTTGAAAAAAGTTACTTGACATGAGAAAGACACACAGACTCCTCCACTGTAGCTAGAGTACGGATTCCATCCACACTTAATTTACCAATGGTCTTGTCAGCATCCTCTTGCTTGGCTCTCAGGTGCAGAGTTTGTAATGAAACGAATTATTTAATCATTATTAAAATTTATCGATTTTACCTAATGGTCGCCATAATATTTTTTAAGCAGATAGATAACACATTTGTGCACTTATTTTTAATCAAAGCCAGTTACTTCCCGAATAAAAACAGCGGCCCGCATCTAGGCAGATTAGCGCAGCACGACCCTAGCAGCACAGTCCAATGCAGCAACGGCAGTGCCTGTCACGGTAGAGGAAACAGGGTAGTCATTTCTATGGGGAAAATACATCTCCTCTTGTTCGGCTAGCCAATGGAACGGCTTTATTTCAAAGAAACTGAATGAAGTCATCATTGCGACATGTCGTTAAGCCAATAGCAGTGCTAGATTTGGGGCGAGCAGTGTTGTCAGATGCAATATGAGCGCTGCTATTGGTTCGTTGCCATGACGTCAGCATTGCCCTACGGTCGATGAAAAAAAGACAGGTTTGACCCTACTTTGTGTCTTCTACCGTCATGCCTGTCCAGGTCACCGTTGTATTTTAGGTGGTGGCCGAGGCTGTCACGAGGCATAGTAAAACAGCACAGCTTTACGCAGCATGTTTGCGTTAAAGGCAGGTCTTGCAGTCAAGAGGATATTTTTGTTCAGCGCCTGGGCTGCCTGTCTCGTTAATTGTGGGCGGCCCGTTCTGTCCACGTAGTGATTTTTTATGAGGGAGGCATGTGCAAATTGTTTTACCAGAAGTAAAAACTGTTGAAGTATAAAATGAATATTCTACTATTGAAATGTGAGAACGTGCAAACCTTTCCTTGATTTTCACAGCTGCTATAGAGTTGTGTACAGAAGAACATTGCAAGAAAAGATCTTTTTTACCTTAATATAAAAGTAAAGGTTCGTTGAGGTGTTTATGGGGGTTTAGACATTTTGGACTACACCGCGTACATTGTGGGAAATTCTTCCCGCATACGCCGCGTGTAGCTTTTTATTGTAAACCTGTAACGATTGGGATTTTTGCTTCGTTTGGTTGGCGCTCCAGCCCCAACCCAACCCCAGTTCGGCTTGTTCTCGTTCTTAAACAAGCAGTGGTGTTCGGCTCCTTCTCTTGCTGTCACGTGAGATGGTTTTGTGGCCTTGTGACTTTGTGGACTGGCGTCTTGTTCGCGATGCGTACTACCCAGGTAGCAAAATTTATTGACCTAATATTGAGCCAATATACAGTCTCGATATTGACTGGATATTCAAAATGAACATTGGGAAAATACCTTATTTTGGAAAATTCGGTTGATATTGGAAAAATATATTGGTCCAATAACAATGTTATCATCAACTCAATATCAACTAATTATTGTCAATATTGACTTGACAATGAGGTGTTCCCTACAATAACATTGGCTTAATACTCAATTCCTGATATAAGGTTGAAATTGGTAAAACAATACTATCCCGATACCGATAATTTAACTAACCCTATCATCTAATTTTTTTAACTATCGGCTAAATATCGATGTTATAAGACCATGTGTTGCTGCTTCAGCCATTGAGATCCGTTATAAGGCTTAAAGAAGCAGCCTTAATATACTTCCCCCCCCTCCCATTGCCTATCGGTGATACGAAGAGGAGAAAGTGGAAGTTTGAATTGATAGAAATTACAGTGGGGTATATCACAATTACTGAGCATAAATAGACTAGAATTGAGGTTTGAGGGGTAACTAAGGTAAAGCACTACAAGGTGTTCCTTAGAAAAATACAAGGTGGTCGGGCAACCTGTACATGCAGTTTGATCCCGTCAAGTATGCGTAATTGTTCAATATATAGACATTTATTGCTATAGTAACATTTGACAAACGATTTTAGCATATTTTTTTTTTTTTAAATAGACCTTTGAAACTCATTGGACGACTGAAAAACAAGAACTATGAACCTGTGATTACAGCAGTTCTGAATATACATATTATTGTAACGTATTTCATTTCATTAATGACTGAAATAACTTTTCATTAACTTAATTGGTACATTTTATACAAATTACTTCGTATAATTGGCGTTCGATATCAACCCAATGTTTGGGCAATAATAATTTATATTTTAACAAATTTTATTAAATTGCAAGATTTTTAATTATTATGAGATAGTTTCCACTTATATGAATATCATACATATATTTACACTGTTAGTTTAATATTAGAAATAAAACTATTTACTACATTGTCCCAATAACAAGTTGATATCATAAATAAGTAAATCTTTTTTCTATATTGTCTTGTTATTAGCCGATTATTGTAATACAAGATTCCAATATCGGGTTAATAAATAATTATCAACCCAATATTGGCCTAATCATTCCTTGCTACCTAGGACTAGTAGCGTGACTGCCGTGATTTGCCACTGACCATCGACCTCCTACTACCTTGCTGCTACTTTATCTTTTAACTGTTATTTGGTTTGCGTGAGTGAAAATTCTTTTCATTGAACTTTTGATCGGGTTTTGAATTTTAACTCCAAAAGGTGTTCGGCTTATTAAACCTTAACTATTAGACTATGGCCAACTGAATTAAAATGTTACTATTGGTCTACGGCCTACTGATTTAAAACATTAAACTTTTGGGCGGCAGCCTGCATTTGGGCATTGCCATAGTGTTAAAATAATATTGCGAATTGCGCTGGAGAAGGTTTTCTGACATCATAGGAGGGCTAATGCCTGCTCTGTGAACCTTCGAGCGGTATTTCTTCTGGGCTAAGACTTTCACGAGTTGAATCATCTCCCTACTATACTTTCTGTTCTGTGGCCCGAACATCTGCCTTAAACTGTTTTCTACTGCATTTTCAAATTACCTCTTGAAATTGTTTTGCAGCCCACCGAGTATGGCAGTATACTTGGATGAGTTACGTGTGTAGCTCGTTTGAAATATTGAAAGATCTATTCATCGGTTCGTTGATTTGTCAACGTATGATCGTTCCTTTCTATCGTTTCCTTAGTATACCAATAACAAGTGTTAGTCCTCCCGTATGCTGTTCTTTATGTCTGGTTTCTCCCCGAACCTGCAGTGTCTGGCTCATCCGTTCTGGTTGTTCATTATTGACAGGGTACGTTGCTCTTGAATACTTCCAGTGTTAATTAAGTCTCTGCGGCCTTAGTGTGTTGAAATGTTAACCTTATAGTGTGTTTTATAAATTCAACCTTGATTTGGTTCTGGTAATGCAGGTGTTGTTGCTCGTTCCAGGTTTTCTTTGTTTTGTCTCGGCTACTCCCTCTCCTAGTTCCCGTGTGTGGCTTCTTTAATCATTAACCATGGACCCTAAAGAGTTGTGCACCGCAATGCAACCTTGTGAAGTCTCTCTGTGAAGCAGCGCTGGATGACTGAGCCCCCATTCGGGTCATCGAGCCAAATCCAACCTAATCTAATTATTACAAGATATCGAAGATCTTGAAAATTGAATGTACAGCCCTTTAATAGAGTTCGGCACTTCATACTATCTAAATTGGATTAACCTAAATTCAATTTTTATTTATTTATTATAATAGTTTTTCTACCCTTGAATGTAGTGTGTGAGAATTTCTCACAGCACACGCACTTGAGTTTAGCACCTAATTGATCTTGAAGTTGGCTAGGAACGTTTTTTACGTTGAAAATTTATTATAGAGGTGATGGAGAAAAAATTCTTGAAAGCATTTAATTCGATCGTTGCGGTGCGACATTATTATCAAGAAAATCTGAAAGCAGAAGAAGAAAAAAGACATTCAATTAGATTGATCAAGAGAGTAAAACAAACTAGTCAAAAACAGATATACAAAACATTTAGATAACAGAACAAAATGATATTTAGACAACTTTTAAAAGGGGACGAATGCAAATCTCTCCTGATTAATTTTAGAGGGTGAGCACTCTAAATTTTGTCGAGAGATGGTTTAGCAGTCTTGTATACAGTGACTCGAAGACGGCTAGTCAATGCTGTGAGAACTCTAAAATCTTAAAATTAACCGAACTAATTTAATATGAGCACGAGACACTACTGAAACGCAGTCTGATGCTAGAATTCGGTGGAAGAGACCAGTCCGACCAGCCCGATGGCTCCGGCCAACGTGCTCAGTTGAAGTGCTCTGTGTGTGGACCCCACGTTTCGATGCGATATTATTATCAAGAAAATCTGAAAGCAGAAGAAGAAAAAATACATTCAATAAAATTGATTAAGAAAGTAAAACAAACTAGTCAAAAACAGATGAACGAAGCATTCAGAAAACAGAACAAGATGCTATAATAGTTTATGATAGATGCTATAATAGCGGGACAAGATGCTATAATAGCCGAACAACTTTTAAAAAGGGGACGAATACAAATCACTCCTGAAGAGAACCCGACCAGTCCGAAGGCTCCTGCCAGCGTGCTCAGTTGGAATGCTCAGTGCGTGCACCCCACGTACTGCGCGGCGCAGCACACAACTGAGGGAATATACGAGGAATGATCGTATGCTCATGAATGGAACATCTTCAAAACGAAAAAAGGAACAAATTGAACATTTTCAAATGATGCATCAGGGAAGAAATCGGCTCAATATCCAATGGTTTTTTTTCTAACTTTTCTGATTTCTAAAATGTGGGTTTACACAGTAGTTTATCATATTTATCCTTACCTAATTTACCTTCCAATATCCTTACTTGGTGTATCCAAGCCATACCTTACCTAATCTATATTAATCTAACCTATTTCAACCTAATCTACCCTAACGTTGACGTGAATTCTTTACCAATAAGGTCCAAATACCTGCTTGACAGTTGAGCTCTTCAGTTTTTGGTGATTTCTAAAAAACATGTAGAGAAATACGCGCCTCAGCGCATTTTATCTAGTCATCATACGTATATTTTACATCAATTTTCCCAACAGCGAGCATGAATATTTTCCACAGCGGTTATTGCAAGTGTGTGTTTTGCCCATGCAATTATTGAAAACATCTTACTATGAGGTACGCAGTGAGTACAAGCGTACGAACAGAGCTGTGCCTAGCGCCACAAGCACTATAGCGCGAGTTACTTGTGCTGATAATTTTTTTTAGTGTAACTTTCAAATTGATCCAAGTCAAGTTCAAATTAATCCAAGTCAAGTTCAAATTGATCCAAGTCAAGTTCAAAGTTATCCAAGTCAAGTTCAAATTGATCCAAGTCAAGTTCAAATTGATCAAAGTCAAGTTCAAATTAATCCAAGCCAATTTCAAATTGATCCAAGTTAAGTTCAAATTGATATAAGTCAAGTTCAAATTGATCCAAGTCAAGTTCAAATTGATCCAAGTTCCAAGCCGTAGCTCTGCTTGGTGTTGAATTTTTCAAAGGCGCTATTGAAACCCCTACTTTTAAGGCAAACACAAAGCGTAAGGAGCTAGTCGCTAGTTTTTATTTGCATCATGCATTGAAGCACTGCACGAGTTAACAGTTTATACGAGTATAATTTATTACACGAAATCCACATGTGTTAAATAATTCTTTAAGCCTTCAAATGAGTCTGAGAATTTGCAAGAACCATCAGTTCATCACGTACATTGATGATCGCAACACTGGTTGGAACGCGTTCCGTCTTGTTGCGCTCAATGACAGAATATTTGAAGGAGCAATATCGAGCCAACCCTAATGAGAACATGGATCACCTTGTCCCACACAGCGCCGCAGTGCTAATATGAATAGTGGCGCAAGTCGCAACGAGGTCGTCGTTCTATCATCATCCGTCACACTGTCCCTTGTTCTCTTCATATCGTGCTCATTGACTTCACTGGCGTAGTTTTTGCAATGACTTCCCAGCAAGGTGAAGTTAGTTCATCTGAATCAGTGCACATTGAGAGTGCCCTTTCAATTAGAAATCCTTCCTCTTTTTCAAAATTTTCTCAAATTGTTGACTTTTCGAAAATAATCAGTAACCACAAAATTGAGATTCAGATTCGTTGAATGAGTTAACATTTAAATATAAATTGCACGTGCCAGCATTGAAAACTATTAATGTACCGTAAATAAAAAAGCTTAATGGAGCACAAAGTTGCGAATGAAAACAAAATATTTACATGAATTTGAAAATTTAGAAGAACGCTGCAAATCTCATATAAAATGTGCTTCTAGAGGACGTCCTGTTGAAGGTATAAAAAAGCAGAAGTATCGAGCAAGAATCCAAATCTGCCTGCGTAAGTGATTTGATGGCTTTCACCAGTGGCCGCGCTCGAATGAGTCAATCCAAGCTCAACACTCATCACTTATATTGCGATAGATGAAATGCTCACTTTTCGGACGGTTCAAAGTGGAACCTTCAAGTAAATTACTACCACACGTGCACCAAACAAAACTGTGATCGGAAAGAAAGCACTCGTCAATAGTACAGATGAGCAACATAAAGAAATGCAGGATATCTCAAAGCAGAATTAGTGAGGACTGAATGGGCCGCAAGTACAGCAGATTGTTGGAACTGCGCAAACAAGCGAGTCATTAGTATTATTTAACGACCAGCTAGTGGATATTTTTTAACTTATGTTAACTGTTTTTTACTCAAGTTGACGGTCACGCATAGATTTTCAAAAACTCACATGCTGTAAATTGAGTTTCATTAATTAATTATAATATTTTGTCATTCTGTTTTACCCACTGTTTTTATAAATTCTTGAAAAAAATAAAACTTCTGTCAAATCTCATTCAACTATTGAATTATTTATTTTATTTATTCAGGCTTGGGCAAATGTTTTATTAGCACAATGTTCAATTAAAATACCTCGTCCACAATATTAAATCCACTCACATAATATTAAATTACAATCTATACGTAAAATTAACTTACAATCTATACATTATATTAAATTACAATGTATCTTTAATGTAAAATTACAAGATATATTAAATCCTGAAGCATAATATTAAATAACATATTGCATTAATGTATCCCCACACATAATACAAATCTACTATGTATCCGTAAAATTTTATTACAATGTATTTTAAATGTTCACAAACATTAAATTTCAAGTTACAGTAATACATCCTCACACATAATGTTGAATAACGATATACGGTATATTAAATCCTCATACATCATATTAAATTATAAATTACATTAATATATCCTCACACAAAATACTAAATTATAATTCATTTAAGCGTTAACCTTAATTTAGTTTCTTGACAACATTTTCCTTAGTATATTCATAGGTATGTTTGCGATTTAAATGGCTAAAGTAAGATAAACAAGTATGGATTAATTCTTGCTTCTACTATTTACTGGTGCACACGGCCCGTCAAAAAGTAAGAGGATTAGATATCGGACCAACTGAGCTTGAACATGGCTTCCCCATGATTTTATTATTCCTCTCAACTGCTGATATTCTATACAACCTAATCTAAACTACCAATACACGTGATTTTCATTCTGATTCTGAATCTGCTGGGTTAATAAATACAACGAAAATTGTGGAGTTAATGAAACTCGGATCACAGATACGCTCATCACCCACTTTAGGCTGTTGGGTGTGACACAAGGACGGACGCGGCTCCTTTTATAACAGTGATGTTATGTAAGAATGAAAAAGTGACTACAATGTTTCATATTTTTACAGATCTTACATCAGGGGTGACCGTGTGTTGGACCGATCCAAACACTCTTATCAGGAGGATTGGAGTCATATCTCGTCGCTGGTTTAGTGGCCGCCACATCCGATTTAATCGCTGGATCAAGCCCTGGAAACTGTACACCTTTAAATATTGCAGTCATAATAAAATCACCTCGACAACAACTGATAATATAATGGCTTGAACCTTGTGGAAGCTTTCAGGCTATACAATATTTATTTCATATTTGTTGATATTAATCCATTCACCGTGACGCATCTCAGAAATTGTTTTACTCAATTTGAAGCATATAGTATTAATTTGTGCGTATTTATACGTGTGCGTGTGGTATATCGTGCCGTTTATGTTAATACTATTTCTTTTCAATGAAAAATTATTTTCTTTCATTTGCTGGGTTTCACGAACTGTTGGTAATTTTTATGATGGAGACGCAGGAGGTAAAGTTACAGATCATCAGATTCCGAGTTCAACTGACAACAATGATAAAGAGATCGGCTGTCACCGTTTAGCTGATGCACTTGAATGCGAAGCTGATGCTAATACATACAAATTGCTTGAACACGTTAGGCTGGGCACACGCTCAATTTGGTTTGGTGTTATTCAAACAAAGCCTTGCCAAGTTATTCGGCGCTTAAAAAGTTATGCAGGTCAACTATTGTGAAAGCACAGTCTCTTTGGAAGAAGCATGGCTGGAGCGATGTTGCGGCCGACTTTGCATTGAAAAGCATCCTTGCGCCTCGTACGGCCTTGTTCGACTAGGTGGAATTCGCTTTTACGATTCCATGACCAGATTGAATTTCTAATTCATTCACGAGAAGCCGCTGCGAACAGGATGTATGATGAAAAAGGTACTGTGAAATTTTTAACCAGATTGAATACGAAGCGCTCATTTTCGTGTATATTTATCGTAAACTAAATAGTTTTTCACGTAAACTATTTAGTTTTAGCGGTGCCATTTCTTGAATTTTATAGTTCTAGCGATTACTCCTTTATTATTTTACCGTCCTAGCAATGATTGTTAGTTGTTTTACAAGCACTCGCAGTCCTGCCTAATAATAGCATTCTAATGTGAATCGTTGCACGATCTTGCATTATATTCAATGCACGCTTATGCTAGAAATGCTGTTCAACTCCAAGGCGTCTGAAAACATAAGTTCCATTTTTCTGATGGTGCACGTAAGTACTCTGTAAACAACGGCAATATTTGAACTTTGCTCTCAACGTGAGAGATAAGAAAGACGGACCGAGTTTTGTACAATAAAGAATTTGCCTGAATTGTTTTATTTGTTACATAAAAAACACAAAACAATAATTCCTAAAATTAGCCTGATTTTTTTCCATTTATCCTCTCAGTGTTTCTCTACAGAAGCCTTGGTATTCAACACACTTTAATGACTTTCAACTCTGAGAGCTTTGTTATTGCGTGCGAAGAAGATGGGTGTGAATGAACTATTGTTTTAAAATGAAAGAAATTTTTATCTAAAGAAAATTTAAGAAACCGAACGTGCCTCGCTCGTTAGAAGCTTAGCTCGATGTTTTTTTCTTTTATGTTTATTCGTTGCTTATATTGCTTTTACAAATCTCGCCCGCTAGTTTTCTGCGCTTACGGTAAATGCTGTGCATAACCGTATATTTTTTGAAGGAAAACCGTCCTCATCCACGCATTTTGAGCTCCACACGTCGCATTGGTGCTCTCGTGAGTAGAAAATTTATCGCCCGTGCAACTGGCTATTTTTGTGACCGACCAGCTGTTCTTGAGACCGACCAGCTGCTCTTGAGACAGACCAGCTGCTCTTGAGACGGACCAGCTGCTCTTGAGACGGACCAGCTGCTCTTGAGACGGACCAGCTTCTCTTGAGACGGACCAGCTGCTCTTGAGACGGACCAGCTGCTCTTGAGACGGACCAGCTGCTCTTGAGACCGACCAGCTGCTGATATTTTCAAAATTGGTCCCCCATAAAATAATTGTGGAATTGCCCTCTCGTTTGCCGCAAATGAAATTTCTTATAAATGAAAAAACAAATCCTTTTAAAAATGACAAAGTTATGTACAGTAAAAACACCCAAAATACTAATCTTGACGAAGTCACTCTTGTTTCTGACTGGGGATTATTTTGGAACCACTGAACACATCGTTTATTGTGCAGCCTAATCTTAAAATACTAATAAAAAATATTCATATCCGCAGATGAACGAGGAGCCTCCCATCAAATAGCACTTCATGTGAAAAAAAATTTTCTCGTTGGATTTTGTTCAAGTTTGAATAATTAAAATGGAATCATAACTCCAGTATTTCTCTACTCGTCGACCTACTCTGAAAGCCCACATAGCCTAATGTAGAGTAAAACAAAGCATTCAAAACCCCGCCGACGGGAAGTAGGTCAGTCATTGGAGGAGACTCCCTCGCTGCAGCAGAAGGGGGTGAGGCGAGAAGCCTGAGGGATGCGCACGTCTCAAATATCGCTTTAAGAAGGATAACTTTTGCAACGCTTTTGAGGATTGCGAGCGCTTTTGGAGCTCGAACTTAGCACGCCGAAAAATGGCTCTCGTTGCGCCAGCAGCTTAATATATGGAACCATTTACGGGCGTCCCTACATCTTGCCTGCTACACTATGGCCTCCAGCTCCTTTGTCTGTTGTGCCGAGGCCTGCAGCATCTTTTTTGAAGCACTAAGACGTGTAGTACCCTTGTTTGCAGCATTAGGGCCTGCAGGACCTCTATCTGTTGTCCCGAAACGTGCAGCACTTACACGAACGCGTGCATGTCGTACAATGCTTGCGTCACCCCAACTCAGAGTAATGAGACCAATACAGCACCCAAGACCAACACAGCACTATTCCATGTCAGGTTACAACAGAGCCACACTGTAGCACTACCACGCAGCTGATGCAGCCCAGCACCACCATACAGAGACCGCACAGCTCAGCACCACCACACCGAGCCCACACAGCGCAGCACAGGCGCACACATGCAACACAGCGCAGTACCACACAGGCCGCACAGAGCTGTCCACAAGGACGGTCGTTTGCCTGTAAGAGTTCGTAATTTTAAAGCTGAGCGACTGCGGCCTCGTAACGCCGCGGCGCTGCGGCCTCCAATTGACCTAAATGCCCGGGGTGCTGGCGCGCCCTGTGGCGGCTTGTGAGGGGTAAGTGGCGGCCTGTGAAGGGTGAGTGGCGGCCTGGGAAGGGTGAGAGGTGGCCAGTGATGGGTGAGTAGCAGCCAGTGTTATATTCCCAAATAACTTCAGCACATCATATCTACAAAGAAAATGCAACAAGGAAAAATACGTCGGGCCAACGACTTTCATCTAATGCCTCGAAAAGAACCGTTCGTAATCGTGAGAGATTTGTTCTCGTGAATAAGCTCAGGGTAGGAGTAACTCTACGATCTGCCTCACGCACCACCTGAAGTGACCGTTTCAACATCGCCAGGCGTCGTTTGAATACTTGCCTTACCTTCATCATCGCACCTTCTTCACGTCATCACCACTACGTCGCTGAGGGAACTCCAAGTCGTAGTTACAAACCACCTCTTTCCTCTTTCAAGAATATATTTATATGTCTTCGTAATCTTAACCATCTAGGACAGCGGTTCTTAACCTAAGGGGAATTCCCCACTGGTGGGGAATGGCAGAATTGCCAGGTGGGGAATTTCGTGCATTTGTTTCCACCCACAAAAAATCAATAGTATTTTGAAATCTAATACATTACATGTAGCAACACCAGAACACTTGTCTACCCAGCACCAGAGTACCAGTGCACCATGCACAATGCAGCACCTTAGTTTCAGTCTACCCAGCACCAGTCTACTGCAGCACACCAGAGCACCAGCATGCTACAGCACCATCACACCAAAGCACAACGCCCAACACTGTACCAAAGCACCAGTCCACCCAGTACCACAGTACCAGTGCACCATGCGCATCACAGCACCAGAGAACACGAGCTTCAGCCTTACAGCACAAGCACGCACCTGTGCAACAGAGCACCATGCGCCTCACAGCACCAGAGTACCAGTTCACTCGGTATCAGAGCACCGCAACACGCGTGCCAGAGCCCCAGCGCACCGCAGGATGGGAGTGATGTCCCACCTCCGACGACCAACCGAAGGAGGTGGTCAGAGAGGCAACGATGGGGCGAACTAGAAGTGAACGAAGGAATGCTTTGAAGGGTGAAGTGTGGGGTGAATGTCAGGGTCTTGTCTTCAAGATGAGCTTAAGTTTAAGTGGTGTCATTCCTGAGGGTACGCAAGAAAAATAAAGCAGCCGTCAAGTGCTCAATTATTGTGAGTAAAAATATCTTCAAAGTGATGAAACGAGAGAAGTTCCACATGTCGCTCGGAATGCCAATATCTTCACTCAAGATGGAATCCTGTACTTGAGAAAAGTTCAACAGAAGCCTGATAGAACGTCGCAAATAATTATTATGCCTGATGTTCTGAATGAAGCTACTTTAACCCTAGCGCATGCTACCACAACAGGAGAGCATCAAGATCGCGCAAAAACTTAAAAACGTTTACTAAACTTTGGTAACTGGATGAATATGGCGAGGGACATAAATTTGTTGACTGTTGCATGCTGCGCCAGAAAAGGAAAACCAGCGATCGAATCTGTGTGATCATGGAATCCTTTCCTGAAGTTTATAAGCCATTGGATAGAGAGCGAGTCGATTTAATTGGAATACCACCTTCAAATGAAGGGTTCAAAAACATTTTGACTGTTGTCGATCACTTTAGTAAGTATATGTTGCAGCGTTTCCGCTTAGAACAAAAACAACCGAGGAGGTGACACGAGCGCTAACTATGTGATAACTTATGGAACAGTCAAAACACTCATCTTGGACAGAGGATTAGAGTTCACATAATTGTTTAGAAGTGTGTGAGAGAAGTTAAAAAATGAGTACAATAACACTTCAGCGTATCCTCTACAGTCAAAAGGAATGACGGAGCGGTAAAGTAAGAACATCAAAACTTTTGTCACATCTTGCAGCGAACGATCAGACTTCGAGGCATGATGCCTGCATGGTCTTGGACTTGTCTGGCTTTGAAGACCAGTTACCAGAACGTCACTGATGAAATTCCTTAAACCTATTCTTTGGCAGAGATACAGAAATTCCAATAATTAGTAGGTTAAAAAAGGCCAGAATCGATTCATCCTCAGCTTAGAAGACAATTACATGTAGTACAGAAGTAAGATTGAGGTTACACAAAGCGTCCAAAACTGTAAAAGCAAAATCAAAGGCAGTGCATGATTAATCCGTGCAATGGAAGGAGCGTGGAATTAAAAATGACCAAGTGTAAGTAGGTGACATCGTGCTGTTCTAAAATCCCGCGAGGAAGGCAAAAGTGGCAAACGCATGGCCAACCGATTGGAAAAGACCCTATCGAAAAATGGGGAAAACTGAAACGAACGCCACAGTCAAACCGTTATATTCTGGCCGTGAAAAGAGAGCTCACAAAGATCGATTGAAAGTAGCTCACTTGCGAGGGAATGCATACCTACACATGCACGTGCAATCATCAACACCAAGAACTGGAAATGAAGTGCTAAATTTCATTGACGAGCATGACGTCGAGCGACTACGTGTAGACAACAATGACAGAACTCGAAACAATTACCACTTGCGCTCGAGGCGCAGGTGAATGAATATACAAGGAAGCATAACGCTGTGTCAGTTTAATATTTATGTGTTTTTTCCGTGGTAGTTTGTTGGTTTTTTTCTCGGTTTTAGAATGTCTTAAGATCTTTTTTGTTACTCGAGTGGGATCTCGCATCATACGATGTTCTTGAACGAGTATTTTAGCCTCGTTCTATACTCATATTTTCCTTTCTTTTCATCACCCTGAGATGTTTGTTTTTGTTAGAATAGTAAGGAATTGGATTGCATGTGCTGAATTAGATATAAATAAAATAGCAAGGATAGTCACATTTAAAATAGACATTATTTATTAGTGAGTTTAATATGTCAGGAACTGAAAATGTACAGTGGAAATGAACGTTTCGACCACAAGGGTCACCTTCAGCATCTCAGGAAACACAAAAAAACATTCGTAAAGATAAAAAATATAAATATATGGTCAATATTTGTGATTATTAACAGGAAATTTGCAAGGGAAAAAAAGATTGGACATCATTTGAAACCAGTTTGTCTTTCATCATAAAAATAGACTCTAAAATTCGAAGATCAATTTGGTTAGAAGCGGTTGCAATTATCTGGAAATCGTCTAAACGAACTGGCAAGTCGCACATTTCTGAAAGGGCACGCACAAAGGAATGAGAGAGAGAAACAACGGCATATTTGTACGGAAGCTTCGTCCGACATGCTCTGCTACACGAATACGCAAGGCCCTCTTTGTAGACCCAACGTACTCAGACGCACACAGTGCGCAACGATACTTGTAGATGACTCAAGAGAGCAAAGACTTCGGGAGCTTATCTTTGTAATTGAAAAATTATTGATTTTGTATACGGTCATTAAAATTATCCGAAAATTGATATGCATGAAATGTTTTGATAAAAGCGACAGCAAGTCCTAATTTAGTTTTTCAGATTGGTAGCCAAAATAGGGTATAACAAATAAGAGCTTTTTTCGGCACAGTTGTCATGGGCAGGCGGTCATGAAATTTTAGATTTAAAAACTTCTTGATTGAGGGCTGTATGAGCCAAGCGGGCAAACCGTTATTACGAAGGAAGTTATTCAGGAATTCAACTTCACTATGAAACATACACTATACGCTCTACATAACATAGTTCTAATACTATTTAATTTGAAACGAAAGTTGCAAAAACTATGGAAACTCATACCCAACTAGTAAATGTTTACTTGCGATAGACCGAGCTATGAAATCTGTTGTTTTGACGCGTAATCATGGAATCAATTCTTTTTCAAGTTCCATGGTAAACTTAAAATTCAGATGTTGAGAATTCAAGTACGACAAAAAAGGCTACAGTGAGAACTATCTCTAAAAGAGGAACGTATCATCAATGTAACGTTTATAAAATACATTACATTCAACCGGGCAGCATAGACTCCAGTCTCGCAGGATTTCTACACCGCCCACCCCTCTCCCTCCACCTCCGAGCAGCTACAGCACCACCTCCGAGCAGCTACAGCATTTTTAGGTTAGGGTCATTTAGGTTAGGTTAAGTTAACTTAAGTTAGGTTAAGTAGGTTAGGTTAAGTTAAGTTAGGTTGGGTTAGGGTAGCCAAGTTCAGTTAGTTTAAGATTAAGTTAAAAAAGTTACAGAATCCCTGATTTTGAGTGCCGAGATGGAGGGTTGAATGGCCAAACACCAGCGGTCATTGTCATAATTTATTACAATGATTTAATACAGGTTAACTTTGGTATTCCGCTGTACTATCCACTTACTAAGTACTTGTAGTGTTTACAATGCAGTGATTAATAATAACTGTATAACGAACAGATAGGTTAATAAACCTCAGTAGTACTACATAGCTGAATAATTGGCGCGAATGGCAACTTCATGTAGCAACTCGGAGGTGGAGGGAGAGGGGTGGGCGGGGTCGAAATCCTGCGAGACTGGAGTTTATGCAACCGGGCAGCACAGCGTCTAAGATCGCAGGGTTTGTACCCCGCCCACCCCTCTCCCTCCACCTCCGTAGCACCAACATAAGTTGCCATTCGCGCCAATTTTTCAACTATGTTGTACTGCTGAGGTTTATTAACCTATCTGTTCGTGATACAGTTATTATTAATCACTGCATTATAACCACTACGAGTACTTAGAAAGTGGATTCTGCAGCAGAATACCAGAGTTAACCTGCTTAAATCGTTGTGATAAGTTATTACAACGAACGCTGGTGTTTGGTGGAAAATTCGACACTCCATCTCCGTACTCTAGGAAATTATAATAAGATTATAACTATAATGTTTGACTTGCTGTATTGCATTCATTGCCTTTCGCACTACACAAGACACATTTATTTATACAAGATTTTCATGAAGTATCTTACTGATTGATGTTTGCAATATTTTACGCTCATTTACGCTATATTACGCTCATGTTGACACATTATATGTGTCAATATTTTACGACTACATGAATTTCGTGAGTTTCGAGCAATCAATAATGACTTAACAAAAGATTTAAAATATTGAAGGATTCACTCGCACCGCGGACGCGGAGAAAACGCTCGATAAAGCTTATGTACAGAAACGGTGTCTCAAGTGTTGATGATAGCAGGAGTGCAATATTGACTTCATGCTTAATGCTTGTGACATAATGATAGAAAGAAGACAAATGCACAAAAAAATATTTGCCTTTGATTCTTTACAACAGTTCTCTATTTATACACCACGAAGTGGTGAAAATGATCTCTTCTATAAATTTTAATATGCGCTAATATATTCATAAAACATGAGATTTATGTTACATTATATATATCATACTATATACTTATCATTATATGTGAAGTTGTATTTTCTATTCGAATAGTTGTAGGGGGTAATAAAAAATTAGAAATTTATGAACGTGCTTTATTTAATTAATGTATTTAATGAGTTTTAGCATTGGGCTGAATTTGATTAATGTTAGTTGTTAGGTTTCGCTTACGTTTCACTCCACCGCCTTTTAGAAGTCTACCTTTTCCTCGCGATTCTCCATTTCGCTGTCTGGATACTGATGTTGGCTGGCACAAAATTTTTCTTCTCAGAGAACCATTTCGCAAAAATAAAGATGTGCCAGCTGTCCGTAAAAATGTTTCAAGTTGTTCGGCATTTTTCACATTACGCATTCTCGAAGAAAAAACTTCTAAAGCAGAGTCAACTTCTTGTGTATTATATTTTAAGATTACGGATTTCAAATATTCTACGGTGCTGTCAACTTTTTCTTCAAGCATTGCGTTGTTAGTAGTAGTATCTTCTTTCCCTAATTCCGAATTAGTTGCTTCTTCCTCTGATGGAGTATTACCAGTGGAGTCCAGTACGTTGATAGAGCTCTTCTCAGGAGCATCAAGTGGTTGCTTTAAATCTTGGAAGAACTCAAGATCAGGTAAGGTCAAGAAGACCTTATCACCATAAACAACCCTTGCCAAAGCTCTCTTGTCTTCAGCAGAGAAACCAAGGCTCTGTGGTAGACGAACTGCACTAAACTGAGAACAACCAATTTGATGTTTGCAGATCGCACCAGTATTTCCAGAGGGACAGGTGCACAAGCCGATTGCTAGGTCGACATTGTACGACACATCTCGATCACTTTCAGATGTAACGTTGAACATAGTGCCTCCCTCGTGATTTATGGAATCCATGCTTATCTGACTTGCAGTTTTAGACGTACTGTTCCTCTTTACGACAACATCAAGCAAGCGAAGCCGAAGATAGCTGTTATAAATCTCAGCCATGACAATCAACAAGTGAGATGCATTTCGGACTTTGTTCCTGCAATGATAGACATCATTTGCACATGCTGCGTACTGAATTACGTATAAAACTACATATACAAAAATTCGTTTGAAATTTCAAGAAATTGTTCTGAATGTACAGTTATTATTTTACCTGCATAGTACAATGTCCTTGATCACCATCATCATACTTTCGCAGATGTTGTTGGTGTTGTGTCCACGCAATAGGCACCCTGCTCGCCATGGCAAGCTCCAGCGCTCTCTTCTTTCAACTGCTGCTCGGAAATACCTTAAAAAAATCATTAATTGCTAAAAAAAGTTCTTTAGAAATATATTGAGATATAGACAAATATAACTAATAGTAATAGGTGTATATTCATCTAAAACATTCTCTTACTCTGTGCATTTGGGATGTCTGCGTGAGAGGTCTGAACTGAGAAACTCATTCCAAGTTTTGTCAAAAGCTTCTTTTGACTCTGAGTAAACCAGTGTCTTCAGAATGAGTATCAAAGGTTTTCTCTGATCCAATTTAACATCATGTTTGGTGAGCCAAAGCCAACGCCACGCAGCTTGAAGGACATGGAACACGCAGAGAAACAGCTTCGCATTTGGCCATACTTCACTTAATGCTCCTCTCTCTGCTTCACTGTCATCCGTAACAATGCACTCAGGTTGGCGTCTGCCAAAAAATCCTGACGCCCCTAGTTCTTCTTGCAGCAGTCGAAAACCTGTAATCAAAATAATTATTGTTTATCAGCACATGTGTAATAGTGTATGTCGTTGAAAAGAAAAAGTTATAACGAGCTTTACATTTGTTCTAAAGCTTTTTGGAGACTTGACGTTATATATAATTGTTAACTAATATCTTAACTTTTCTTTATATATATATAGTTACCAAGTCAATTTAAGTTAGTATGTGAAGTAAGTTTATTAAAATGTTACGATATTTAATTCCTCTAATGCTCCAATGTATTTATCAGGACTTTATTGTATACTGTATTGTGTATAAGGCAAGCAGTCATAAAAATGCAAAATTATTAAAATCTTTTACTAGAATTTAAGTCCATTAATATGTAGTTTTAGACAATTAGTATTTTAGGCAGTACTTTCAACACACTTAAATTTTCAATAAATTTGTTAACAATTGATTTTATCAAAAAATACCAACTGAAAATTCCAAAAATGTTGGGTATCGTAATTTTGGTCCCATTATTAGTATGCTTTTTAGATGTCTAAAAGGAACGAAATCATATATGTTAGGAATACCATTTAAAGTATAAAGTTTATAATTTCTATTTCATTTGTATTTTTCTATCTGAATAAACATGGTTCAGAAAACGATCATCGAAATATGCCAACGTATACTTATAAACATGTACGTATAGAATTAGTGGTTTATGTTTCGTTAAAGAGTCTCTTTGTTTGTCAACATGAGCAACAATAAGTTTATTACCTTTAATGTAATCCTCTTTAGTTTGTGTGGAGGTAATTATTACTCCTAAAGGTAAACCTCCAGCAGGACTTGCGCAGACAAGGATTGTCAATGAGCAATTTGTTTGATCGACATGACTTTAGTATCCACAAACATGACTTCACTCGATGATTTCATTTCTCTGTGAACTCGTAACATAAAATCGGTAACAAGTACAACAACAATCCCCTTCTCGTTTTGTTCGCACGCAATTTTATGCTGGGGCATACGTTTCTGAACGTTTCGTATGGCCTCCACAACAGAAATGTCATCATAACCGCCGTGATGTGCTTTCATCCAACAAGCACGGAGGTTCCTCACAGTACTGAGGGTTGGGTTGACGCGTCTGTCAGCTATGAGCGTGATGTCGTCCTGTAGCTCGTACTTCAGCTGGTAGTGTCGCAGAGCAGAAGCTGCGTACATACCTGTTCAGACATTTAGCGCATTTTTAATTTTTATAAAGACACCCACACACACATCCTCACATATTTATAAATGTATATACTATATATATGTACATAAAATTATTAGTAAGACTTTTGCATAAAATAGTCATGTTTAGGATGACTGAAAAATTTGTGGGTTTAAATCAACGCTCTTTCTGATGTATATAAATAATAACTGCACAACAATATGTACATTTGTAATGCAACGTTTTCTAATTTAAGTGCATAAAAGTTTTATTGTCAATATTACAACAATTAGTATATATACAATAGGTACAGTGTCGTTTATTGTTACATAGTTAGACATAAATAAAATATTGAATATTTTACACGCATGCAAAATGCAAGATTATGTACGGTAATAATACGGTCAGTAGGGGAACTATAGATGAAGTACTGCTTTTTCGATCAGCGCCTCTATATGTAAATATGTAATCATGGAAAATTCGTGTAACTAAGCCATAGTAGTATTTAAAAATTTGCTTTGAAAGTGTCTTTTGAATGCTAGAAACGATATCACAATTTTTAAATTTATCTTTAACCATAACTACCTTGCTCAAAATACGAATAGAACTCTTCTGTTGTTGCTGTGCTACGCCTCAGTTCACTCAGCGACGCCGCAGACGACGTCGAGTGGTTGTGGTAGCCTTTGACAGTGATGCGACAGGGATATTCACGCTCTTTCTTAGCAGCGCCAGCGATCACAGCTGTCAGAGTTACAGGGCAGCTGAAGAGTAAAGTTATATATATAACTAGTGCAAATAGAACGCAAGATATTTATGGTCAAATAATTCTACATATCACACCATCACAATTTCATTCATTAATGTTAATACACTGAAACCACAACACGTATGCCTATTTACTTACTTGGTATTAGTTACTCTCGCTCCAGTCTGTCCGAGATTGGCATGGTGGCACTTATAACTTTAAACTTCACTGCATTCGTAAGCTTATAAGAACCACTTTTGGCAGTCCATCTCACAGGATTAATATCTGAAAATATATTCAACCACGATTTGAACTCTAGT
>JACJUY010002288.1:75873-96845 GCA_014220935.1 Platorchestia sp. MABIK | reverse complement strand
CAGGTTTGGGACGTGTTTCATCATAGTTATGGTGCTGCTTTTCGACTACAATTAGTGAAATATTTCACCAAAATTTTGTATAAATAAAGGTGTCTTTTATAGTGCGAAAGGCAATGAATGCAATACAGCAAGTCAAACATTATATATATATATACTTATTATAATTTCCTATTCCTAGAGTACGGAGATGGAGTGTCAAATTTTCCACCAAACACCAGCGTTCGTTGTAATAACTTATCACAACGATTTAAGCAGGTTAACTCTGGTATTCTGCTGCAGAATCCACTTTTTAAGTACTCGTAGTGGTTATAATGCAGTGATTAATAATAACTGTATCACGAACAGATAGGTTAATAAACCTCAGTAGTACAACATAGTTGAAAAATTGGCGCGAATGGCAACTTATGTTGGTGCTACGGAGGTGGAGGGAGAGGGGTGGGCGGGGTACAAACCCTGCGATCTTAGACTCTGTGCGGGCGGGGTACAAACCCTGCGATCTTATACGCTGTGCAACCGGGCACATTTCTAACCATCTTTTTCGTGAAAAGCCATAAACATATTACCAAAGGTAGGACTTAACGGAAGACCCATTCCTAGCCCGTCTAATTGTTGATAAAAAATATTGTCATAAATAAAAAATGAATTTAGAACAGAGAGTCGTAACAAAGTTTTGAACAAAGATTTGGTTAAGCCAATTCCAGAATCTGTATGGGAAAACAAGTGATCTAAACAAATCTCTATGGTCTCGTGTAGCGGAATGTTAGTAAATGAATTCTCGACGTCAAAGGAAGCCATAAAGAGATTTTCAGCGTTATCAATGGAAACCCCATCGCTGGCAAAAGATTTTGAATTTTTCACAGTTTAATCATTACAAGTAGAGGGAGTTAAAATAGGAACTAAAAACTTTACCAGATGGAAACTAGGAGTACGGTAGGCTGCAAAAATAGCCCTGAACGGAAAATTTACCTTAAAGTTGCGTTTGTGAATTTTTGGTGAGCCATGTAAAACACCATGAGTGCTTCCAGAAACAAACAAGGTTTTGCACACGTCGTCGGAAATTGAACCAGAATTTTTTAGTTTGCGTAGTAGTCTTAGCTTAACTCCCTTTCTTGTTATGATTATTCTGTTTAAAATTTAAAATCTTTTGCGAGTGATGTGGTTTCAATTGATAACGCTAATGTCTTTTTATGGATTCCTCTGACGTCTAGAATTTATTTGCTCACATTTCGCTACACGAGACCATAGAGATTTGTTTAGATCACTTGTTTTCCCATACAGATTCTGTAATTGGCTTAACCAAATCTTTGTTCAAAACTTTGTTGCGACTCTCTGTTCTAAATTCATTTATTATTTATGACAATATTTTATATCAACAATTAGACGGGCTAGGAATGGGTCTTCCGTTAAGTTCTATCTTTGCTAATAGCTCTGTCTATCACAAGCCAGCATTTACTGGGTTGGGTATGAGGATCTATGGTTTTTGTAACTTTCGTTTCAAATTAAATAGTATCAGAACTATGTTATGTAGAGCGTATAGTGAATGTTTCATAGTGAAGCTGAATTTCTGAATAACTTCCTTCGTAATAATGTTTTGCCCGCTTGGCTCATACAGTCGTCAATCAAGAAGTTTTTAAATCTAAAATTTCATGCCCGCACGCCTGTGACAGCTGTACCGAAAAAAGATCTCTTATTTGTTATACCATATTTTGGCTATCAATTTGAAAAATGAAAAAATGGCTTGCTGTCGCTTTTATCAAAATAATTCTTGCATATTAACACTTTGACTCTGACGTGAGCCACCGGTGGTGCGCGAAGGTAATTTTCATAATGCTGCTGACCGACCAGTAGTCGTAAACTCGATTTTCATAAATACTCAATCATGCTAAATTAAGGCACGATCCAGTTCATGTTTGGTATTTTCAAATTAGTTTACTACAATTGACTTTAAATTTGAGTACGGTGTTGGACTTCATATTTAGTTGCCGCAGTCAAAATGTTAATTTTAAAACAATTTTAAAAAACGCATACAAATTAAATTATTTTTTAAATTACAGAGATGAGCTTTCAAAGTCTTTGCTCTCGTCAGTAATCTACAAGTATCGTTGCGCACTGTGTGCGTCTGAGTACGTCGGGTCTACAAAGAGGGCCTTGCGTATTCGTGTAGCAGAGCATGCCGGACGAAGCTTCCGTACAAATATGCCGTTGTTTCTTCCTCTCATTCCTCTGTACGTGCCCATGCCGAAATGTGCGACTTGCCAGTTCGTTCAGACGATTTCCAGATAATTGCAACCGTTTCTAATCAAATTGATCTTCGAATTTTAGAGTCTCTTTTTATCATGAAAGACAAACCGGTTTTAAAGATGTCCAATATTCCTTTCCCTTTCAATTTCCTCTTAATAATCATAAATTTTGATTATATGTATCTGTTTTAATCTGTATGAAAAAGATTTTTTTTTGCGTGTCCTCAGTTGCTGAAAATGACCCTTGTGATCTAAACGTTCATTTTCACTGTATATTTCCAGTTCCAGACATATTAAACTAACTAAAAAATGATGTCTATTTTAAAAGTGACTATCCTTGCTATTTCATTTATAGGTAGACTTTCCAAACGACAAAATTTTGACTTGAATCAGTGCTCAATTATGTGCTTCGGATACATTAATTTACTTAGCATGGCGGCCTCTGTAAAACGCTCAACGGGTGTGCAAATGAAGGTCAACATCAGACCGTCAATTATGATGATTTACGAAAAGTGTGCAATGACGTAATGACATGGAATAATTTGTTTAAATGCTTGAGGCATGGAATTTGCATTCGCAGTTAAGCAGTTCAGCTTGAATTAATTTTGAAAATAAGCTCTCATGCCGTCGAGCATTGGAATCTAAATTGAGTGCAACAGCTCCGTGAATGCGTTAATATCTAATTTAATCTTTAATCACTCAACGAACTATTGAAGCGTATATAAACAGGACCCAGAAATGCATAGACCTTATTGATCTACAAGATGGAAGCCTGAAAAGAGGCCTCAGTTAAGGGAAAATAGAAATTGATTTCAATAAAAGTTAAGAAACGAGATGGAATAATCCTGATTATCAATTGGAAACACTTTATACGTATGTGCGGCTGAGAAAAATCATCATTTTTCAGAAAAGGCTAGATACATCATGTGGGCGTGAATAAAATTCTGTTTGGGAAGATCTCTATGGCACAAGGAGTGCGTTTCCGTAAAACAAGCAGAAGACATTTGGTAAAGAAATCATAATGCTAATTACTTGTATTAGAGATACACATGCTGTGTTTGGGTACGTTCGTCACACTATGGCTGTAGAGTTGAAGTGAGAATGCTCTTGAAGGGGACTAAAAATATGTCACTGATTGGATACGAGCTCTTGAAAAATGCTTTTATCACAGTGAGAGATGAAAAAATGAATTAATAATTGTTGGATTTGTGTCAGACATTATTGCTGTTAAGGGCTTTCTGGAAACTTGACGGCAAATCTAAAATGTGTCAAGAATTATGTAGGATCTCGCATGTGGATACTGAAGCTTTATAATTACGGCATCTTTATCGAATAATGTGAAGTAATCTAACCTAATGATATCCGTTGTGTGTTTATATTTATTTATTTATTTATTAATTTGTTTAGTGTCCACTTCTAAATGGATATCTCCCACGGTAGAGGAAACAAGGTAGGGTCATTTCTATGGGGGAAAATACACCTCCTCTTGTTCGGCTAGCCAATAGAGAGGCTTTATTTCAAACAAACTTTATGACGTTGCCAAAACGTCATATCTTCAGGCCAATAGTGGTGCCAGATTTAGGAGTAGCAGTGCTACCAGAAACAAAATGAGCGCTGCTATTGGTTCGTTGCTATAACGTCAGTAAAACCACACCGTCAACGAAAAAAGAGTGGTTTGAACCTAACTCGTTTCCTCTACAGTGATGTATCCTGATTTGTTTGGTATCCGTTACACTTTCGTCTGAAATTGCGGTATCATGGATACCGAATTCCTCAGTGTAACTTTAAATACTCGCCTTTACATGGATTCATATTTTTGGCATTTCAACTGGATAGGTTCGGTTAGGATAAGTTTAGTTAGGTTAGGAAAGGGAAGGTTAGGACAAGAAAGGCTAGGATATGTTAGGTTAGGATAGGTTAGATTAGCATAGGTTAGGTTAGGAAAAGTTAGTATAGCATAGGTTGAGTAATGTTGACGGAACTTTTCACGGGCCCACCAAGCTTAACGATAACATTGTCCGTGGAATTTCCACGGGTCCTGCTTCTACCTAATAGGTAGGATTTCGCATGTGGATACTGAAGCTTTATAATTACGGCATATTTATCGAATAATGTGAAGTAATCTAACCTTGGTTTATTTGTTTATTTCTTTATTGTCCGTTTCTTTCATTTCCGTCACGCTCACAAGGATAGTTACAATGACCGTATCTGTGATACGAGTTTCACCAGTGCACAAGTTCAAGAATATTTTCTATCACGGGAACTGTTAGGACAGATATATTTGTTTGTCATCCACATCTGGAAAATTTGTTCAAGAAAAGTATTGAATCCCGTCATTTTCGACGGGCCGTGCACACTTGTAACTATTATAATGTATAAGATATCGTTGGATATCAAGATTTTGAGACGGCCACTCAATGGATGAAATGAACCTACAGTCAATCTGAATTAAACGATAAATCTGAATAAACTGAATAATCAAAAATCCTATTAATCTAAAGAATCTACAAAAGTATGCGCATAAAAAGCCCTTTGTACAGAAGCCAACAACACGTCGAATCATTCCGAGAGATATCACAGGATGGATTTATAATCATTTCTGGAAATGAATGATCGACAAGCTCGGATTGAAAGAATTAAAATGCTATTAAAACGTATAAAATTAATCAATAATATAGCAAATACACTTTACGAGTACATCAACTGAACGGATTTACGTGTCATGGAGAAGATAAATACTTCATTTAACAGGAAATTATACATGAACGAACGCAACAAAGCAAATTAAAGTTTAGGGAGTCTGTGTTCTCTGTAGGACGTTCAAGAAAAATTATTGTGCAAAAGCGAGAGCAGAACATTAAGAAAATAAAATAGGATTTGAAAAACATTCCATCAGTATATAGCATACGTCGGTTGTTGCTAATTACAAGGTGCAGCGCTCGGCTGCGAAATTAATCTTCATTTCAGAAAATACGAAATTAGACGTACATAATTGCGTATTAAGTTTTGTAGAGCAGCAAATTAAATATAATTCAGACGTATGGCATAATGCTAATGCGAGTAAAACTTGGCCAGCCAATTTTTTTTCTTGAGGTGCGGGGCTGTGACAAATATATAAAGATAGGACCATGTAGGAGCATTATTATATGAGGTGCGGGGATGTGACTTGAGGTGCGGGGATGTGACAAATATATAAAGATATGACCATGTAGGAGCATTATAATATGAGGTGCGGGGATGTGACAAATATATAAAGATATGACCATGTAGGAGCATTATAATATAAAAACAACAAGTAAATAAGTATAAGAAATTTATTTTGGTAGCAAATGGCTAATTTGAGAAAGCGCTTCTGACGAGAGTCGACTCAGCGTGAGAGCGACGAACAGGGCGCTTAAGGGTCTCAACTGTTTTGGGTATCAGCCTACACCATTAAAATGTCACATAAAGTGTAGAAAGAACACCACGAGGGCAACAAGGGAAAATTGTTTGCTCCAGCTATCCATATTTGAGGGTGGTGACAAAATTTAACCGATGGACGAAGGCTACACGTACGAAATGGTTGCTTATTGGGTTAACGAACATAGGCGGAGTTAAATTGTACATGCGTAAACATACAGAATTTGAAGTCAGATCTTCAGGTGCGAAACCTCTTTGAAAGTGGGGCACGAATAGATGTGTGCACAAGCATGAAATTTTACGAGTTGGAGTGTGGAAGCTTAAGAGAAAATAGCGGTAAAACTACGTCATAAGTAGGTACGTCGTAAAGTAGTAGCATTTGTTAATGTGAATTTCATTTATGGTGCTGAAATAAAAATGTTAGTAATGATGATTGATCAAATGAAAGACGCGAAGTGTTCAAATAAGAGGCAAAGAGAGACACATGAATGAAATAAGTGAACGTATATTGAGTATAGATTGACGAGAAAATTTAGGAGACTAATTATGCAAATTTTCTACTACCAGAGGCGAAATCGCTTGCTCTAATACCACAACTTATCAACTTAATTAATGACAGAAAAATTCACAATGATAACGGGTCGGGTGAGTGGACGAGATTATCTCCTCAAATATCATCCCGATAATGTCAAATTGCTTAAAACTAGTTTTTGTACGATGAAGATATGGAGTCTAAAATATCGTAATAAAACAAATCAAAATTCTTATAAACCTTAAATGAAAGAAAAACAGAGATTTCGGAGATAGTAAACAGATTGTAATCTGACTTCCAGGTGGCGGGCTTTTGTACCGGGAGGTATCTACTTTACTTGCCTTTACTTCAACTAACATAATTGTGCAAGAAATCTCATCCGCGTAAATTTGCATGCGCTTGTTCAAACGTGAACTGATTTAGGAATTATAAATGGACAGAATGAGCATCCAAATGGACTGTCAAGAGGTTAACAATAGTGTGCATCGAATGTAATGTTTTTGCGCCTGGTTCCTTGTGTATTTCTTGTTTGAGTCAATGCACATTGCAATTGATGCGGTAAAGTCTCCAATCATATAGTTCCAGAGTCAAAAGATAATATTTGTAGTCGAGAAAATAAATTAGCCAGCCAATATTAGGATTTCAGTGGTGTCATAATCTTTGCAGACCAAGTTTTATTGCGAGTTCTCTGCATAGCGATACTATGAAAGGAAATAGTTTGTGTGAGTCAGCGATGAATCGTAACCGTCGGGAAATATTCCATCGTATTATGTCCTAAAAATATCTGACGAACAGGTGCTGCCTCAAGAATACAGAAACCCCATAGTAAATCCGGTCATGGAGTTGTAGGTCTGTTAGCCACACGAACTGAGTGAGTACCCGTGATCAATGTTAATTTTTGAAAGGCTCATTGTGGTGTATTGTTAAGTTTATTCTGTGTTTATATTTCCTCTAGTCAATTGCATGATCATTAACGTGGTGTGTGGCGTAGTGTCATTCCTCTATTCCGAGATTCTCTTGTTGATGTGACTTAATTAACAAGCGGGGCATAACGTCTCGGGACACAGTGGCAGGTCAGTGGCCTGTGGTAGGCGGCCAGTGGTGGACAGTTATGAGCCAGTGGCAACCAGTCATGATGAGTCAGTGGTGGCCAGCGATGGGTGAGTGTGTTGTGCCCCTGTGTGCTGTTTCTCTCCTAATCGTACTATATATGCGTGATATTTCTCGTTCATGTCAAATATCTCTTTTCATCAGTTATTTCCATGATGTGTGCTTCCAATTTATTTTTCATTGATTGATCGTTAATTTTCCAAAAAGTTCCATATATTCAAGTCATATCAAGTAATTATATTTCCGGAGAAATTAAATCAAAAGTTAGTTGAATGTTAGGTCCATCATTTAAATGCTCAGTAATAATTTAAAAAACTATGAGAACATTATCATAATATTTTCTGATCGATGTAGTTCACGTGACGTCATATTATGTTGAGCAATATTTTTTCAGCTAGTTCAAGGAAGTAACTCACGTAGAATATTGGCCAACCGTTCTAGTACTATTCAAGAAGACACACTTTGATGAAATAAAATAAAGGCACGCAATAGTGAGACAAGAGAGCAGAAGCAAACATACTCAACCTGCAGAGGAAGTCCAGCAATGAGGATAAATGTCACTGAGTCTCGGTTTTACGTTAACTTTTGTGAGTCTAAAGTAACTGTAATTTTCGCAGGTACAGAAATACTTTGTTTAGCGACAGTTAAATAAGTTCAGGATGCAGACTCACTCTAAAATACTTTTAGTCAAATATTGGCACGCAGAATCAAGCAGAGACGTTGTTGACAAGAAATCTCGCCTAAAAATGCCTTTCATCTACCTTAATTAAGCCTTTATCATGCATAAGGCCTTCGAGGGGAAATATCACCGCTGGTGACCAATGCTGTAAGTAAGGGCAATGGTGCAAAACGGAACGATTCTATTCTGGTCGTAATTTTGATCAATTTACATCGTGATCAATTCTATATTCCAGTTATATTTATACGGATATTTATTTAATAACATCATCGTTAGTGAGTCTTCTCGCGTCCACTATAAGCACAGTTTAGTAAAACTAACAGCGAATTACACGTGTTCGATTCGGATGGAACGCGGTCTTCCTCGCTAGGACATATTTTATTCCGAGAGGTGCCGAGCGTGGTTTGTTTTTCCTAACAGGTGACTTGTTGTTAGGAGAATCTTGCCTCGTTGTCGGTTCGGCAGTGTTTTGATTTCATTATCTGATTTACAGCATATCAGGCCTCTGGATTTCGCCAACATTCCTTCCCTCACTCGACGATACTTCTCTCGAACAGCGTTAAACATGATTTCACGAGTTATATGTGTGGTACATATGACATGTGGTAGCCAGTGATGAGTCCGTGACGGTCAGGGGTAGCCAGTGATGGGTCAGTGGCAGACGGTAATGAGCTAGTAGACCCGCCAGTGATGGGTCAGTAGTAACAATATTACGTCAGAGGGATGTCTGGAAGTGCTCGCTTAATACGATGCTAGAACGTCGTCAAGGATTGATGAGTGATGGGTCTGCAGTGTGCCAGCGATAGTTCTGCTGTGGGTCACGGTTAGAATAATAATAGATAGATGTGTACGGCACAGCATTGAGCCGCTAAATAACCTCAAATGATATCTGCTTGAGAAGTGTTAGTTACATATTATTTCCTCATTTAAATTGCATGCAAAATCCCTGAAACATCATTAAAAGTAATGAAGTTCTTTCAATATTATCTAAAGTTAATGAAAATTTTTCGCAGTAATCAATAACCTTCCAGCATCCTCACTATAACAAAGAAATCAGGTTTAGCTAAACATGATTAGTTTCTTAATTGGCAGCAATTTTTGGTCAAACTTAAGAAAATTCCTCGAACTTTTCAATAAAATTCGCTGATGACAAAAGTTGTTGAAACTCGGGTGAGGATATTCTATATTTCTTGAAAATATCGTGTAGGATCATTGGTCAATTTTGGGGTCGTTGAATGTAAGTTTAGAAGGTTTAGACGTCTGCTTTAATTTCACAGAAGCTATTTCTCATTTTTAGAACGGTTTGAGGAATGGGTGAAACATTTTCGTGATTTTTCCATAAGATTTTTGCATTACTGGGCTTGGTTCCTGTAATAGCTTTCAAAACTCCCTTTTCTGAGGAATTTTTATTTCACATATCAATCATGATATTAGTCTAGTATCACCCACCGATTGGCGGCAAGCACTTCAAATTAGGGTCCATTCAAAGGAGCAACTGCTGGAGAGGTGACAAATCTGCCTTGTTCTGCGTAGAATATCCAGGCATTTTCAAATATCAGTACCTTGTATGCTTTAGACACTAATCGCGAAAGGAAGAGGAATATCGTAGATAAAGGAATCGCAAGGAGAGGAATTGTCAGCTATTAGCCGGGCAATTATGGTGCAGGGTCACGCTAAATAAGCTGCTAAATCGTACGTGAAGCTCTACAACTAAAATAAAAAACAACCACCTCAGACTGCTTGATTTAATTGTAATAAATGATTTGTTCAAAATTAACCCCAAATTGACAGTCGGGGTAATTAGCACATTCAGTGTTTTTTGCTACACGAATTTCAGAAAATGAATACAGCATTTAGAGTTACAAGTTCATTCGAAACATTTGTTAAAATGTTATTCCAATTGAATGAGTCCACGATAAACTTGATGTATCTTACAGTGACTTTAGTTCAAAATACGGATCAAGAAAAGGACTATTCAAAGATCCAAATGCTCAAAATTTCTAACAGCTTTTCATGGAAGTCAATACTTCACAAGAAGAGAAGTCAATGAGGTGTTTGAATTCAGTCGCTCGTGTATCTGTCGAGAAATAAAACAATTACTTATGTTTCGGTCAGAAAGTCACCGGCAGGATGTAGGTAGCCGTACCTGAATGTATTCTCGCAGTCATTATTTTATATTGTTTTAAAAACTATGTTAAAAGTTATTAAAAGTTATGTTTAGGGATTACCTGACACATCCGAATGCTAACTCGAAATTAGTTCTTATAAATGTGTGTCGCATCATAGAAGACATCAGCGGCATTAACGGTTATTTTATTCAATAAAGGTGCTGCTGCGCTAGTCAACACCGCATTCTTGATGGTAAGGTGAGACCCTAATTTCAAGTGAATGGGATTCATGAACGGAGTATCATCATGCAGAAGTAAAGTTTCTAGAGCTGCCTTGAGCAAAGTTAACGAAGAGGCTTCAATAGGAAGCGTAGTGATTAAAATTCCTTATTAGCAAACCGCATTAGCACATTCAACTCACCGACTTTCGAATAATAACGCCGGAGCCCTCAAGGATTTTCCCGATATTTTCATTTTGTGTTTCGTAGTTCTGCCGCTTGTGCCGTTAATGACTGCAATTTAAGTATTTTGAATACTTTTCATTACGAGAATATGGGTAGCAAACAAATTTTTCAGAGCTTAGACACGCTAGGCTTTGGAAAAATGTAATTTTTTGTGAAAGGACTTTCTGCTTGAGAAAACGCTTTCGCTGCAATAAATTTCATAATTGTGGAAAAAACGGATTTATTTTAGCAATGACTTCAGACTGGAAATTTCGCCGAAGTCCGAATTGAAAGTTTGTATTGGAACACAAGCCACTCGTCGCCCATGTGCCAGCATGCCGTTGAATGCATAACGTCATGGAGGCATCGAGCGTTCAGAACATTTTTAACTTGATTGAAAATCGCTCTAACTTCCTGTAGTCCTTCCGCCTCATGGGAGCACATCTATGATTTCCTTAATTTAGATTGGGTGCAGTTCGCGCATATTGGTAGGAATACTCAGCTGGTTTTGTCAGCTTCCAAACTTTCAATTCCAATACAAATGAAAGAAATACCTAAACATTTTAATAGGCAAGCCCGTTTCAAAAACTATCATATATTGCTGCTGAGCCCTGAATAGTTGAATTTCACATTCGACAAGATTTTTTCCACAATTTTTAGTGTATAGGTATAGAAAACACAAGAATTCTTCATGGAATGCATTGGGGGTATTTACCATATTGCAAGGTGAATTTACAATGCAATTTTTTAATCAATTTTCATTGTGCGTTTCTAATTCTGAAAAAATGGAGCACCTTGTTAGGAGTATTAATACTGTTCAAAAATACGATCAATGCCTGTAATGTTTTTATTCACGGAAATGAAGCTTTTTATCTTATTAAAATTTAAGGTTGAGTGAGCGTCACGGGGAAAAGAGCTTTCACACTGAGTGATGACGTAGTAAACTCGTATACTGTAAATGGCGCTCAACAAACAATAAGCGACTGAGTTTTCGTCCCGGGAGCATATTAATATTGTTGAAAACTATGAGTTGGGAATTGTGAAGTAGTTGAAGTTCCTAATTTATGAAGAAATGCAGTTGAAAGTGTAAAGTGTCGGGAAAAGAGTTCTATACACCTTCAACGGCATTTCTTCATAACTCAGGAACTTCACTTACTTCACAATTCCCAATCCATAGTTTTCAACAATGCGAATTAGCTCCCAGGACGAAAACTCAGACACTCATTGTTTTTCTAGCTACATTTATAGACTACGTCATCACTCGGTGATAAAGCCGTGAACGAAGTTGAAGTTATCCATACAAGTACTGAACAGACATCAGTCTGTGGTTTGAGCTGGTAAGGCATCTTAGTTACTTCACAACGACAAGACGAAACTAAAATGTCTCAAAATAGTAAAAAGGGGCTATTTTATTAGCTCGGGCTAAGGGACACCCAGTGAAAGAAGTAGCAAAATTCGTTTGTGTTCCATGGTGCATTGTTACGAGGGTCCAGTAACAGTGGAAACCGTCCAGTTCACACGGCCATTCAAGGCAAAATTGTGGTCGGAAGGAAATTCAAATCGATAGGAACCGCCCCCTTGTGTTTCGAATTGTTGACCGAAATCGCTTTGTATCAAGAGTGGAACTACTGAGAACGGCAATGATGGTCCTTCTGCTATTTCTAAACGAACTCTTCGAAGAATTGGATGTATCGAGCAGATTCGCTCGTAAACAGCCGATGTTACCTTCAACCTACAAAATCGCTCCTTTAAACTGGGCCAAAGCGTACATACATTAGACAGTGGAAAAGTGGAGAAGTGTGATGTTTCACAGATAGCAATGATGTCGCTCTACAGATCAGAACATCGGTGCCAGTTTTCAAGAAATCGACTGGGAGTGAATGATCAACTCCGTGTATTATCATCGGAACTTCAGAGACATCGTGCCCGTAAGATTTAAAATTACAAATGTACAGATATGTAGAGCCCTACTTATTGGGTCTAATTATTGTGTATTTTTGTATTTATGTTCGTATTGAAGAAAGGAATCGCAGTCGAAACGATACAGCGGTTGAAAGATTGTGACTAAGGCCAAACAGATTTCAGTGATAGTGTCAAACTTTTAGTGTTTTTCTACCGGCCCACTTAACTCATTCAACTTTTTTGTTGCAACGGACGATTTTTGACGTTCTTAACTGTGTTATGCACGTATAATTGAAAATGGAGTGAAGAAGCCCTACTCAATGCGAAAGAATAAGGACCCTGAGTTACAGATATTGAAAATAAATGCTTGAGTAGAATATTTCTCCAGTTTAAGCAGAATAATCTGAAGGCGCTGGTTTATGCGGGACTCAAACGAGCTCGATTAAGCATTTTTTCCTTCGGATCAGAAATTAAAACGTGAAACTGAATATCATTGTTTAATAATTTAACAGAAACAGCATCACTGCGTACCTTGGGTTTTTCAAAGCCTGGTCAGCAATCCTTCCATGGGAATTCAACAAAAGATTAGAACTAGCTTAATTTCCCTCCTTTGATCCATCACAAATGATGCGAAATCTCGGACCACAACTGTAGCGCCACAATTTCTATTAGCAAGCCTGGAGATGTGGTGGGCTATGAAGCTTGTGACTGCGCTACGAGATCAGGTGATGCAAAACTATTTAAAATCGACCTTATACATTAGAACAGAGGTTCCCATTGACCCCAGATATTTAAGCTCCATCCGAGGACCCACAGCCAATTAAAAGTTATTATTACCATACCAATTTGCATATTCCTACACAAAGAAAATATGTAAATGAGTATTTGAAATATTTTCAAAACTGTTTATTGTTTTAAATTCAATTCAAAGTAAAATTGGTAGAAAAAGCCCCAGTAGATAAATGATTACACTCATTACAGTATGTACCGTCAACACAGATAACCAAACGAACGAAATACCTTCATGAAAAAGTGCAGAATTAAACACAAAAGCTATCAAACATTTCTTGTTTAGTGGGATGGATAGACTTGATGGCTCCTACACAGTTGATAAATGCGGGGCTCGATGTTAGTGAGTGCCAAATGCATGTCGTTATCCACCTGTAGGCGTGCTCTGTGCTTGGTTTTCAGTATTGTCAATGTGAAATATAATTTTTCACACAAGTAGGTTGTGGCGAATGGCAAAGTGTATTTCAGAGTCTTCTTAGCCAGAGCATGATATTCAGTTCCTGAGTAGATCCAGAACTCTGTCAATGGAAGGGCACAGAACTTTATTTTCACTCTCCCATCATTTGATGGTTCAATGAGTTCCTCTTGCGGCTTTATATCAAGATGTGCACCTACCACGGGTGCGAAACGGCTTCTAATCCAGTTCAGTTGGGAATTTTACAGTTTAGGGTTATATATGCTCCCTGAAGTAGCCTTACAGAGGAGATAAATGGGACACAAAGATGGCGGTGATGTCTTCACTTGATGTCATACATTCTTGTTGATAAAATGGGTACATTTCAGTGACTCCTTCCTGGCATTTGCTTTCCCACAATGAAAGCTTTTGCATAAAAGCACGTACTTTGTCCAGCATATTTAAAATGCATAATTCAAGTCCTTTCATGCTCTTGTTTAATACATTTAGGTGTTGGAATATGTCTGATAGATTTGCTGGATTAAGCATCCGTGACTTGTCCTCCGAATAGATACAAAGATCTGATTTATGTGATGGGAGAAAAAATGCCAACTCTCTCCGCAGTGCAAATACACGATTCAAAACTGCCTCACGCGATAACCATCGCACTTCAGAGTGGAGCAGCAAGCCATGAAAATCAGCATCCATTTCGTGACAAAGGCCTTAAAAAAGTTCATCTTCCATAAGATGTGCTTTAACATGATTCACTGTTTTCACAACAATCTGCAAAACCTGATGCAGTTCACACAAACCAAAAACCCACCACACACATTCTGGAAGACATAACACACCCACCGCAAAAGTAAACACAGTGTTCCAAGGGTGAGCAAGGGTGACCCGACAAACCTAAATGAAATATAATGGCAGATATAAAAATGTAAAGGGAAGTGCTGGCTGCTTGCACACCAAAGTATCTATACTACCTACTATAATGATAGAGAATCAGTGTTGTGTATATTATTTCCATTTTTTCTGGAGTTAATTCTTTCCATTGCGTTGCGGGTCCCCTTGGACCTTCTCAAGGACCCCCAAGGGTCCGGGGACCCCAGTTTGGGAACCACTGCATTAGAACACTTGCAGGTTTGATGCCGCACAGAATTGCCACCATTATTCAAGCTCTTGAAATTCCTACACCAGATTAGTTGCAGGAGAAAATTATTTTGTCCGGGGAGGTTATACTTGGAAGCAGCTTATCAAAACACCAATTAAAAGGTTCAGTTTTAATTTCCGCTGGAAAAAAAAGAGTTCTAAAATATGGGAATGCAAGAAACGACTCGATCGCACATGCTTATACAAAATACTTAAACAGGAAATTGTTGTTGTACGTGCTGCTTGGCAAGTGCGCTATTAAGAAATAACAAAAGGTGCTACTATAGCGCGAGGTGTGCCGCCATATGTACTGTATATCGCCCATCCTGGTGCAGTTTGAGATCTACAAATTAAGTGTTTATCGTGAAATTAAAACCATAAAACAAGTAATATCCATTAGTTACCTAATCTAACTCATGCTACAGAACAAACAAACATTTATGTATAAAATTGATCTTGCTGATCTAAAACTATAGTGAGGCAGATCTCTCTCTATAGTAGCTAGCACCAAATAAAATGCCTATAAAATGAAGGTCGTACTTATTTTACGCCACATTTCCCAGCTCTCAATTATCTGCTCAACAAAACCCACAGCGTGTGGCTGCGCGATAGCTGCGCAGTCCAGCGCATTCTACCGACGCTAATATGGCGGTTGGAGCGACGAGGACTGTGAGAACTGCAGCGACGGTCTCAGCAATGTTGAGCTCAGCAACACTGAATACGAGTAGAACTGGATACGGCATTAGGAACGAGCCAAGTGGTCCATTCTCGGGTTGTCCTCAAATTTCGTGCAATCAGACACCAATAACGGACAGGCACCACAGGGATCAATATTTCGTGCACAAAAACACTCATTTTAACACTATGTCTCTTAACGCAGTCGTACACCGTGTGATCCTACAACATAACAGTTTTTAACGTTAATAAAAATTTTAGGCGCCCAAGATTAACTCTCTTTCTCACGCCATGGTAACGCCACCATCAGAGGAGGCATTTCCAACGAAATCAAAAATATATCGCATTAATAAACGCAGTATAGATAATTACTCTTGAACTCCGTATCCTATATTTTTTCTCTTTAAATCTCCTCGGCATTCAGGTTCACCTTCTTATAGTTTAAAATAACGAGGAACTGCCCGCCCAAAAATGATCATCACGACTTTTTAACTTCTGCTCCGTGCTCGTAGAAAGGACACTTCCTTGGAGCTGATTCCAGATTCTGGCAATTTTAACTCTTTGTGGGCCAAACCTCAAAAGTTTAGGGAAAAGTTTTTCGAGAAAAACGTCATTACCCTGAAATATCAATGAAATTGCTCTTGCGTGATCTTTTCAGCCTAAGTACTTCATTTTCAATTTAAAACCTGTATTTTTAATGTATCCCATGCATGAAAAATTTTTGAGGCCAAAAAAGTTAATAACTTAAAAACATTTATTTAGTTTTCACCCAAACTTCATCAGCAAACGAATGATAACTATGAGACTTAAACTAACTGGAAATCAAGAGCAAATTGCTCGTGCAAAGCTTCTGAAATGTCTAAGAACATAGATTTCAGAAAGCTACTAATTGCCTTCCTTTTATTTTTCATATCCTTATTCTTCCGTACAAGTCAAATACTTTAAATTTCTGTCAGTTGCCATAAGCTGGAAGCACTAGCGATCTTGACACTGCAGTTACCATCAGTAAACAAAGAGTTAAATGGAAAAAAATGTAGGGCCTGAGATTTCTTGATATTTTTCCTTACTAATTCCTAGCCGTTATTTCTTGTTAGGACCAGAGTTGTACTGCGTAATCTAGATGTGGTCTGAGCAGTGCCTTGAATGCTCATGAGTAGAATTCCACAGGGGTAAAAAAATGGTTTGGTCTGGTATCTGAAAAACGTCAACAAATACACCTGACTTTGCTTGCCTATCCCGAAATTAACATGAGTTTTTCTCCATCAGGTCTAGTTTTTTATTATTCCTACCTAAATTTTGACTATTAGATCTTAAGAATGAGCATATCTATTATTTCATCAGCAAACACGATATTAGCGATTCGCGATTTCTTGTACATGAAATGTGACTGTTCTATTAACAAAGTCTTGATACTTCATGTCATGACCAGGGGCTGAATCTTCTTTGGTTGAGAGCTAAGTTATTTGAGACCAAACACTGATCACAGCAGTAGGAAGTTCTTCAGTGTGTGGAACCAGTCTGGTGAAGTAAGAGTAGGATACACAAGCGTTGCCAGTTTTTCCTGTTAAACCTTTCAAATCTACTGTACAACAAAAGTAATCGTCCAAATGTTTACTGAGCTCCTGCCAAACCGTTGGTGTGGCGAACCTCATACGTTCCATACACCTTTAGTTCACTGCCGAAAGTGATCTGTGCATTGATCGCAAACCAATAGAGAAGCCCAAACTTACATCGGTCTCTCTGCTGAACCCCAAGGAATTCAAAATCTGCGATGCATTTTGGCTTTGTTGAAAATGTGTATTCTCTACAAACATAGCAAAATATATAAGGAGAATTTATGCAGCAAGTGATGGACATACGCAAATTCAAAGTGACTATAAGGACATTTTAAAACTTTAAAACTAGGCCAGCGCTGTGTACATAACGAGATTCAAGAGTTCTAAGTTTCGTTACATTATGAACAGACGCTAAAATTGAAAAATCTGAATCTGAAATTCTAACATCGCATTGTTCTTCTGCATGATATCTTATGACAGAGTGTGGAGGGTGACATAGACGAGCTCCAGTTCTAGAACTAATTCCGGCGTGTTCCGCCTGTCTAACACGTACAGTAATGTACGGGTTTTCGAGCCTACATACGTAGATGCACACTGTGCACAACTGTATTTATAGACAAGACTAGAACGAAGACACGAAGGAATTTTGTCATTATACCGGAAAAATGAACCAATGTTGAATGTGCAGACTAGCACAACTTGAAAAGGCACACTAGGGAGGAAGGATGATCTCAATGACAAGAATTGATAGATTGAAGGATGATATCAATTGAAGGATGATATCAATTGAAGGATGATATCAATTGAAGGATGATATCAATTGAAGGATGATATCAATTGAAGGATGATTTCAATTGAAGGATGATATCAATTGAAGGATGATATCAATGACAACAATGACAAATCACAACCCATAGGAAGTCCTTGAGGTTCAAATTAGATTCAGTATATTAAGTTTGAAAATGGAGCCAATGAAAAAAAAACAATAAAACCTACATGGTGACTTTGTGACCGGTTTGTGCATTCATCTGTGACTTTAAATTTTTAAAAACCCACTAGACTTGTGGGTTTTTTAGGTGTTTTTGAGTGGGGTTTTTTAAAGCCAACTATGCCTGGATGTGTCCATATTCATGCTCACCAACCAGGAACCTATTAGCAAGCTAAACGCCATTATTCACATGAGCCCCACTCAAGCCTCTCATTCATTCGTGTGATTGTATTTAAATGCGGTAGATATATCTTTGAGATTTATCTACCGCATTTAAAGACAATCACACGAATGAATGAGAGGCTTGACTTTAAATGCGGTAGATATATCTCAAAGATATATCTACCGCATTTAAAGACAATCACACGAATGAATGAGAGGCTTGTCTTTAAATGCGGTAGATATATCTTTGAGATGGGAGGCATTTCTTTTCTGCTCTAGGCTATTTCTTAATTCTTTTCTTTCAGGCAGTAAACTTATAACGTGGTTCAGGTTTTCTTACTTCCCCGTTAAAGATAGATTTGGAACTCGTCATAAATGTTATTAAAATTTGGAATGTAAATGCTACCTTACGTTACCTTGAACCTTAAAACCTTGAAACCTTAAAGCAAGGGGTTCCTAATATTTTTTTCATCCCGCACCTTTAAAGAAATTTCTTTCGAACCTCTCACCACCTGAAAGACAAATTTCAACATAAAGCCACATCCTATTTTTTAACTGGACTTTTCTCGCACCCCCTGGAATATCGTCTCACACCCCCAGGGGGTGCGAGCACCCCAGGCTGGAAACCCCTGCCTTAAAGCCTTGAACATATCATAAGACATATCATAAAATAATTTTAATCTGAAATATTTATGATCTATCCATCTTGTGAATAATCTGTAGAGTATTGGAGATGCAGGAAAAGGTCTCGATGGCGATAAAGAAAACATGGCGGTGGAAATTACGAACAGAGTGAACTGCGTTGTATACATTCTCCTTCTCCTTGATTGGGGTGAGGCCTTGCTGGGGCCTCTTAAAGCTCTGATCTCAGCTGGAGTATACATTCTTGAATTGACATCACAAAAAAATCTCACATTGATCCCGCATCATTGAAAGAAATAGTTTGCAATGACGGCTGCCATACATAATAATACGAAACGTAAAGAAAAAAGACACTAAATTAACGGGGATCAGGACAAAATTCTCCCGTGTGAATAAGGCCAAGTACGTTTAAATTAAGGATTCTCGTTTTGCTTTTGTCATCTGTCTGCGCCTGACTGCCAATGTCGATCAAGGGCAATGGTAGATTTCAATGGGATCTTTTTTGAGTCTTTTTTCATAAGCAAATTTGTTGACGTTTTTAGGTTTGTTTATGCTTGTGCTGCATCTGTGTTTTTCCACTCCTCCTCCTATATGTCTGTTCAACCAATTAACAGCTGTGAAGGCACGAGTGCGCTCCATGCGATGAATTTCTGTTTGGTATATTTCAAGTTTTCTGTACGATTGTTGCCTGACATTTATGTGTTCAATCTCGTGTGTAAACCAGGGTATGATTTAGTCGTCTTTAGTCGCATTGTTAAGATATGATCTGAGGATTTTTCTTCCTGTATCGTGTTGCAGTCTTGAGCGTTTAAATTCCTCATTAGGTTTTCGAATTCAACTCGGCAAAGCTCCTTTTCATTAATACGAAGTTCGCCCGAGAGTGGTATGGAATACATTTTCGTTTTTTCAAAGTGTAATAACCAATGACTGCGAGCGCAAAATCTATTACATGATGATCTACTGTGTCCTGACCTCTGTGGTGTTTATTCAGATGTCTGAAGTCCTGTTTACTATTTTATTTTCACTACTCGTATTAGTTCAAGGACGTGTTGCTGTGGATAATTTGCGTTTAGGAGATCTTTGGGCTTTCTTCCAGGGGTCCGACTTTGTCGTGAGGCTCATTCTTTATGAAGAAGATTGCAATCCCTCACAGTTAGTGCTTCGTGGCGTGTACTGAGAATATTGTCTAGGAGATCAAAAAGTTCATTGACGTCGGTTGTTGTCCTTGTTGAATTTCTATAGACGAGTTCAATCTTAACAGGTGTTCTTTACTGCGTGCGAATTATTGAACTTAGCAGCTCAATTTTCTGTGTTCTTGTTTTCTGCGTAAATTGTGATTGCAACTTTTTTTTGACATAAGTGTTGGAACAGCATTTCTCTCACTGGCTGAAAGTTTGTGAACAATGTAGTACGCGTATCATTTGAGTGACACCACAGCTGAGGAATGTGTTCCATTTAGATCTAACCAGGTTTCGTTTAAACTTACTGTATGATATCATACGACAGAGTTCATGCGATGACTTGCATTTTTTGGGAGAAAACTTCGAACGTGGCCAACCAGAACCTTTAGGCAGACGCTATTTTTGTTGAAAATTCCTCTTTCAGTTAGCTGATCTGATCCAGGTTCTTAGTTTTACTCTGAACCAGGTTCGTCACTTTGCTCATTGGCTGGTTCTGTGTCCGTATCGTCGTTTTATTGAGCGTCCGGTTTGATGAGTAGTTTTGTGCCCGATCGTGCATTTGATCTCGAGCCGATTTATTGAGTTGCGCAGTGGCCGGTTCATGGAGTTGGTATCAGTTATTTTTACCCTCATGGTTGACTTCTGAAAGTTGAATTGCTTCTGCTGGTAGCTGCTCTATTAATGCGTTCGTGTCTTTGAATTCTAATCCGTTCACGTTGTTGCCTTGTGCGCGAATCAAATGCAACAACCCAGGATCAGACTGAGATAATTGAAAAGTTCGTAACTGCGGAGAGGCTTTTATTTCCTGTACCTATAAGATTAAGAGTTGTGAAGTCACATCCAATTAATGTGCGCTGCAGAAGCGCATCTGAGTACGTATTTTTAGAAAGCTCACCTACGTTTTGTCGACTTTGGTGACGTGTTGGAAGTTTAGCCGATACCCTGTTGATTTGCATTGGCTCCGTAATCGCAAAGTGTGAGCGCAAAACGAGTGTTCCGCGCAGATAAGTTTCCACCCTCCTG